>JAIUND010000242.1:0-92766 GCA_034699125.1 Gisinianus flammeolus
TATGACTAGCAAAATTTTGGTAGTGAATTCACTAGCAATAATTATCACTAGCAAAAATCTGGTAGTGATTCATTACCTATAATTACCACTAGCAAAAATCTGGTAGTGATTCACTACCAACAATTACCACTACCAAAAGTCAGAATTATACAACATAGCATGGCATGGAGAAAACATTTTTATCTTTTAGATTTTAATCTCGTGCCATTTTGAAGCACATGCTTGGACTCTTCTCCTTCATGACATCTACGAATATACATTTGAACAAAGAAAATCCCTGCATTTTCGGTGAGTTTTTTTAATTGAATTGTGTAATTTTGAAGAACATTTTGAAGGGTTTTAATTGGAATTCCATTGAGAAAGTATTACGTTGTGGTAAAGAAGAAGACGGTATTTGAATTGACGTGTTTAACTCTATATCTTTGAACTGATTTCAGTGTGAACTAGACGCAGTAATATATTTCAATCTGTTCCGGCATCTGAAACACGGTAAGTATTATGACATTCGCTATATATTGTAAAAATTCTTATACAAAATACTTTAAAACGAAAAGTATCATTAAATACTCGTTTTATTGTAAAATATAATATAACATTTGCTTTTAAAAATTGTTCCAACAGAACTTGATCCTAAAAAGAAAGAATTTACAATGGCGTTGAATTTGACGGTAAAAGTTCATCCGACTGTCCTTTTCCAAATTGTGAATGCTTATGAGCGACGAAATATGGACAGGCATTCAATTTTAGGAACATTATTAGGTAAGTACTAAGGGTTTTATAGATATGTAAATACCAAATACATAGGAAACAAAGTTATTGAATTGTAAAGTTTTAATATTGTTATTGCTATTATATAGGTACAATCGATAAAAATTCTGTTGAAGTCTCAAATTGTTTTGTTGTGCCTCACAGTATCAGCGATGTTGATGGAACGGTAATTAAACTCACCTCTATTATTAACAATATAATATTGTCAATATTAATAATATTATATAGTATGTACTTGGATTTTATAGATGTAATTGATTGCTTAAAATCTAGGTATCAATTGAAATGCACTGGGCTGATACAATGTATAAATTGAACAAACAAGTACATCCAACAGAAGTGATTGTAGGTTGGTGGACTACAGGATTCGAAGTAAATGCTATTGCAGTTCCTGTAAATGATTATTATTCTCGACAGTGTGTCAATCCGATTCACTTGCTCATTGACACAACCCTCAGAAATCGAAAAATGAGTATAAAAGGATTCGTACAGTGAGTTAATCACATTTAATGAACGAAGTACAGACAGAAGAAATATACACGGCGCATATGACATATGACCTTATTATATAATTAATATAATTTATGAATTAATTAAATCTTGTAGAGTTGACATTGGAGTTCCAGATGCATCTCAAGGTGCAATGTTCAGTCCAATCCCTGTCGAAGTCATTCAGTATCCACCAGAAGCAGTAGCATGTGAGTCATTTGAGTAGCTACTTATTCTACATCTCTTTGATAATAATGTGAAAATAAATGTGTGTACGAGTATTATTAATATTAAAAATATGTTTTTTTAAATAGTAAAAACATTGTTGAAGACACGAACAACTGGGACAGTGGAACCATTAAAAGAGTTACCACAAGTTGCTGAATCCACTGGTGACTTGTGTGAGCTCCTCACCACAGTACTACAATATGTTGAAGATGTAGTGGCCGATAAAATTCTTCCAGATAATTCAATCGGACGCAATCTTCTTAAATTAGTTCAAGCCGTGCCCAAGATGTCACGAGATGAGTTGGATACTATGCTGAATTCCAATATTAAGGTAATTTCATTTCAGTTTTTTTTATAAATAAATGACTTTCTACCCGACCTACTTATATGCTACTTAAATTATGTAAAATACAATGTATTTTAAACAATTTGTTTTCCTTGTCTTTCCGTACACAGGATCTTCTCATGTCAATGTATTTGGCCCAACTTACTCGTGTCCAAGTTCAACTTAATGAGAAACTTTTGATGTCATCAACTATCCTAAATCCAAACCAACCACAATAAACTGTATTGTAGTTTTTTTAGGTGTTGTATTAAAATATTTATCCATGCAAATATATTTCATAATAATGAGATCGTCGTTACTACTCCTAATACTTTTTCCTTTTTACAATTTCAACACCAACAAACAACTAGCATTACATATTGTATTGGTTAAGTACCCTCTTTCAAATCAGATTTTTGTTCTTTTAAATATTTTACAATGAAAAGATTATTCTATTCATTGTCTAGTATAGATTTTATGATGGCATAGTTCAATAATAATAATAATGTTGTACTTCTTTCTAAAACAATTTCTTCAAAAGTATGTGGTTTAAAATATAATAAAATAAAAGCAGAAAATCTGAATAACTTGGGTCAAGTTCACACAACCTAAATATTATACCATTGTTGTATTTAAAGTATATTTTCATTGTCATATAGCTATAGTGTTCTTCTCCAGTTTCATATTTTGTAATAATACATAGGTAGTATATCTTTTTACTGCTATCAATTTATTAGCCCTGAACAAAGTTCACGAGCGAATTTTTGTTTTCATACATAATTGGAATGCACATATATATAAATATATGTATATCATATGATTTATATGCTCAATATGAGGGCAAATTAAACAGGGTAGGTTTCTTTTTTATTATTATTATTATTCTTTACGCCTCTTCGACTTTTATTATTTTTCTCATCTTCTTATATTAGTAACATTCATTGAAATATAATGTATCATGTGTAGGTAATTATATATAGAGATATATATACATTTACAGTACAGTATTTGTGTAAATCTTGTGGAAGTAATAAAATGGTAAGGCAACAAAATATGTTCAAAAAAAAATTTCGTACTTTTAAAGGAAAGTACCAAAAGATGATAATATAATAATAATGTAAATATATATATTTTACAATAATACATAAAAGTTCTGTTATACTATGTATATGTTGTAGGTATATGTATGCATGTAGTAACGGATGACGGTTCATTATCCGCCATTTCTCCTCATTCTTCTCACTTTGTATTTCTGTTCGTTTTTTTTGTTTTGTTTTTCTCTCTTTTACAGACGACAGTAAGTTTAGACATATATATTAAAAAAAAAAATTACATTTGGGCACGTTTTGGTTCAAGATTTTGCTCCCACACGTAATGTGTGCAAAGACAGCAAAAACAATTAGTACAAAATACAAAATAGTCTCGGTAATATTTGTGTTGAATTTTACTGATTTATACTTTAAATATACGCATTTTCGTTTTCATTTCTATGCATATACTCTGTACAATGTACTCTTAAAGGGTGGAAGTATTATTCTGGGGTCGAAAGCTCTTTGGTCTGATCATCATTGTTGCTTTTCTCAAAGTATAATCCCATCCCTAAAAAAAATTGGAAACATGGCATGCAAAAAAACGAAACAGTTCATATTAGCATTGAATATTTCTCGATAGAGTTTTTTTTTATCAGTACTTTTTTAATACATACAGACTCACTTGAAACCTTTAGGGATTTTGGATATATACGCAAAAACACACACACACTCATTCTTATTTCAAAAGGAGAATAAGAAACCCTTTTGAATTTCAAAATTATATTACCTTCCATCTGAACCAAACAATGCCTTGTCGTGCCAATGCAGAGTCGGGTTGTTGAGTATCAAAATAAAGACCATTAAGCCCTCGGCCACAACTCTTCCACCACCAGCCGCTATAAGTTTATAATCAAATTTACATTTTAGTATGAGTATTCAATGGTATATAATAATATGTATAACATATGCGTATTAAATGTTAAAAAATATTAAGTACCCTTTGAGCATGGAAGCGCAATTGAGCGATGATCTGTCATTATCTCTGTCATGGGTTGAAAATGCTGAACCATGAGCTCCGTACCAAGGGTCACTCAATGCATCACCTGCATCTCCGCTGTATCCACCAACTTCAAGACGAAAACCATCAGATTCGGAAGCAACCTGAGGAAGTAACAAGGCAATTCAATTATTTTAAAATTTACATTCTGATTTTAGAGGAAAAGTCCAAATATGCTCTACATCTTTTGAATTCTCTAAACGCTTAATATGTTTTATACGACACTTCTGTGGAGAAAAGCGAAACTGTCCTGCCTATATATCTGTATATGTCACAGTTTGGACTTCATCGACAAAATTGTTTTGAAAAAGAAAACTTAATTTGATTGATCAAAAAAGAAAAAATGTGAACAAAGCAAATCACATCTCAAAATCTCAAAACCACAACCTATTAAAAGATGTGAAAATAAGAAACTCATTCTGAACTCAACTCAAAATGCCAACACATGTAAAAGTCTAAAAGGCAAGAACTATATGTATGTACACAGGATAAAATAGTTACATTTCAATGCCAATGGCAATGAATTCACCTGACTCATCTCAACTTCCCCTACACTTTTGTAGTTACTACAGACACAAGGCTGTCATACATACATACAGAGCTTGTAGATGACTATATAGATATGTGTGTAATCGATGAAATCTTTCACATCATTCCAAAGTTTATTGGTCACTGGTTTTGGTTTTTCTGTACATATCTATATTGTTTGCGTCTGTACTATGGTTGCCGGTGTCATTGAGGAATCCAAGTATCAACTCACTTTGAGCTAGTTTTTCGTTCAATTGGCCTTTAGTCAAAAGAAAAATGAAACCGTTCCACGACCGCCTTATAAAATCTATATGCTAGCATCAATCACACTACATATTTACTAATACGCAGCAAGACGCAATGTGGGCACATATACCTATACAACAACAACAGCAACAATAATAATATGGAAATGAAAACTCACGAGAGAGGACATTTTTTCCAACTATTATGGGCGACTGATTGCAAAAGATTGAGATTGAGAGAGACGGGACTATTAAATTCAACCACATATTGAATGAGTATACTTACATGCATGTTCTATTCCATCTCTACACCCAATTTCCTCTCTGTTGCAAGTGTTGTACATAAATATTTACTTTACACATGTAGTTAGAGTTAGACTCTTTACCATCTACCGTGTACCATATGTCAATCTATATTTGTACGTAGGAAATGTTGCTGCTATACTTATTGTATTTTTGCCTGAAGTAAGCACATATTATATTTGCGAAAACTATAAAGATGATGCATAAAAAATAGAAGCAAAAGTAATTTGAATTTTTTTGTGTATATTGTATCTATTGTCCTTACTCGGAAAGTAGAGTATTCAGCATAACGTTTTTCACCATCAAAATCTTCCAACTCGATCCGTAGAATTTGATCTTCTGATGTCGTCAACAAATGAAGATTCACATTTCCCATCCAAACTTCTCTCACAGGATCTCCAAATCCACTTCTGTATTCAACCCAATTCCTATGAAAACTTTCACGTGGCTCACCAAAATCAGCTCTTCGTTGAATTACCTATACATTGGACATATTATTATCATTATTATCATAATGTGGTATTTTCTCATTACATTTTATTTCTTTTGGTGGTATAAACTACTCAGTGTAAAAATAATTATTCACCATCCAGCCACCACCAGAAGTATCTTGATCACAGTGAACTAATAATTGCCAAAATGAAGATCGAGCACCAGGCAGACGTAAATGGTACAGACCCGATCGTCTATGTCCTTGGTGCATCAGCTCTGCACATGAATTTCCCGTCTGTCCAGACTATATACATGTAAAGAGAAACAAAAAATATATATACATTATTAATATTATTATGCATCGTTTTGAAATGGAAGTTAACACTCGGACATGGATGTTTTTAACGTGCATATACATTATACAATATCGATCCTTTCAAAAAAATTACAAAATGCTTTTATTCTATGTTTTAATATTGAGCAAAGTAATAATGTAAGTGAAGAATTTCTTTATTTGTCTAGTGTGTATTCCCACTTATAAATCCATGTTATCACACATGCGGTATTACACAAGGGTATATAACATGTGAAGATGCTACGATGAGATAGACGATACTATACATATTTACTGTACACAGTGTGTACTACACACACAACATTTTAGCTTGAGATTAATTTTATGATTCCTCTTTCAGTTTTCCACATTCTTATGAAAAAATGAAAAAAGAGTAAACTGTAACTGTAAGAAAGAAAATTGCTAACATAATAACACAACACATCCACAACAACTCTACACATATATCATTGAAAAAATTCACAGTTTATTACAATGATCATCACTCGTAGTCACATTTATAGCTACATATGTCACCGTTTCTCCATAATTCCTCCTCAACCTCATGCTATCACTCCAACTCATGGTAATAAAAATGGCATTTTGGCAATCTCTTCACTTATTATTGCTACTTACTTGCAATACTGCTCATCCCATTGTCTATATTCATCTTTTTCAAAACAATAATATTTCTCATAATGTAAATTCCAACGATACAAGCTATAGGAAATGACTAACATTATTCTTTACATTCCTCCTTGCGTTTGTGTTTACTACACATTTTAAACTACATACTAAACTACAAAATTGTCCGTCTTTCTAAATTGTGTTTGACATGAGCATTAAGAAAAAACGAATCTCAATTGTCCATGTAAACAAATGCCTCTCTCTATATAATGTTTTACATTGTAGGGAAAATTGGAAAATTAAATTCATTGCATATATAACTTGTCAGTTTTGACTTCACATGCGATAAAATTCTTTTTATTTTTATGACACATGTATTTTGGCACTGAGTTTAACAAATTTTGGAGATTTAATGTTTTCATTCGTACATAGATTGTCTACACACACATGAACAGACACAGAAAAAACTGCAAACTGCAGCATTGGTGTGCATGCAGTGTACCCCTGTACCTAATACTTCACCCATCACTTCAACATTCTTCCAAGATATATGCACACACTTAATTGAAAAAAAATCATAACAAAGACAACTCAAAAACCTCATTCCGTTTCTTCAATTGTCAAGAGTCAAAGATAATATCATGTGATTTTCTGAGTCTGAGATTCTGGGGTCGAAGTATCGAATTTTTTATCGAAAGCTATTAAAACTCACCTATAGAAGCAGAAAACATGAGCAATAAGTGTAAATGCAACATGAAATTTATGTTATTCATTTTGTATGAAGAAACACAGAGAGAAACTATTGACCGACCGATAAATTTTAGGTAGGAACAAAAATTGTTGATTGTAAATGAACTTTTTTTTGTTGGTTAACTCATTCTTATTCATTATTATACTCGTTGAGCAGTGAGCACGCAATGATATTTTATCTAGTTTACTCATATATAATATAGGTACAAAAAGCATAACAGCAAATTTACGTTTCCTCTTTAAAGTGTGAGTATGAGGAATTCATTTCAGATTTCCCCTTAAAAACCTCTCTCTGCATAGCTCATCTGAAGTCTGCATATGATTTAAGTAGACAGTTTTATGTTAAATTCTAAGTGAAAAGATTTAATTCGAATGTGGTTGATATGTTGGCGATGGCAGTGAAACTGGGGTTGGAAGTAAACAAAAAACAAAATTACGTATTTGAAAATCAAAAACAAATTATGTGAGGTCAGCATTTAATTAGCAAGAAATAAAAAATGCAAAAAAAAAAAACAAACCTTTCAATGCACTTTTTCACTTGCCTATAGTTTTTACTTTCGTACAACTGCACACGGACTAATTAAAGATTCGCAAGGAAAAGTCACATAACTATGCTAATCAAAAACAATGCAGAATGTAGTACAGCGTATACAACCGATATAAAATGTCGAGAAAGAAAAGAAAAGAGTACATATGGAAAGTCATTCAAATCAAGTATAAAGAGGAAAAATACAGCCTATAGCTAATCATTCACTTTTGTTTTCCTCTGATTCAATTGAGAATATTGAGAATCTGACAGGTGTATAATTGTATCCACTATTTAATTAGACAATTCTATATCCACTAAGCTACCCATATCTAATTACAACCACCAACATCTAATAAAAAAATGTGTTACTTCTATAAAAATTCCGATAGTGTTTTTTAGACCTTGTCAAATAATTTTTAATCAACTTATTGTACTGAAAAGTGAAGCAAAAAAC
Organism: Gisinianus flammeolus; assembly: GCA_034699125.1. Taxonomy (NCBI): domain Eukaryota; kingdom Metazoa; phylum Arthropoda; class Collembola; order Symphypleona; family Katiannidae; genus Gisinianus; species Gisinianus flammeolus. Next base: position 8,101 of record JAIUND010000242.1, read on the forward strand.
GATGGGGCCTGTAAATTATATAGCACAACATTTTCCACAAACAGAAAATTAATAAAGAATTTGGTCCACATTGTCCCACAATCTTCCAAAGATTTTTTTTTACAATCCCACATATCCTAAATAAATCTTTAATTGTAAGTTCAACAACAAAAATCTTTCATTTTTTCAATTTCCATCCCAGCCAATTCCGATTACATAATCTCAAAGTGTTCATTACACACGTTTGATAGTATTTTAGCATTTAGTACTTTCACCTAATTTAATAATTTATATTGTTGTTTATTCTGTATAAAATGTATATCAGTTTCTATATTTTCTATAAATTCTATAGATATATCTCTCTACACTCGTAAGATACGTTGATTTCCTTCTAATAGTATATGTGTATGATCGTAAGGGTATATAATTCTCTCAAGTATAATACCTCTTTTGGTTGACAGTGTATGGTGAGTATAGTGTTAATTATTTGTCCGCGTGCTTACGCGTTTCTCCTTTTATTTTTCAGTTCCAATGTGTGTGAGTGTGGTAAGGGCAAAAGTATAACAAAAATTTATTGAATGTGAAATTTTTTAATAGAAATTCTCCTTATAGGAAGGATTATACAAGTCTAATTGTAAAGTGCGAAGGATAAATAATCATAATATCACTAGATCATCAACTCACTCACGTAAATTTAATAACTCAAACTAAAAAATAAAGAATTGAGGAGAGAGAGAATCGTAAAATTTCATAATTTGCAATGAAACAAATTTTTCAAATATGGTGTGATTGCACTAATAGTTGACATGTGAGGTGCACACATGGACATTGTACTATTACATATTGTTATACATCATCGTGGAAAAAGACTAAATTGTCACACGTTTATAATATTTCTCTGACGTGAACTTGAGAATCAATTAATAATTACACTCAAACCATTTAATGACGACAATAAAGTATAAAACCAAATCAAGTGTTTACTACACACCGTGTGTGCAGTGTGTGTCGTTCATTTATACTTGATAGTGGTCAGACGACAGTGAAACTAGTGAAAGATAGTTTTGATTTACTAAATACTAATGAACCATGAGTTATGTGTTGACTTTTTTATTATTTCACAGGTCATTGTGAAGAGGATCCAACTGAATTGCATAGACATGATATATTTGTGTGTGTGTGTGTTTGTGCGTGCATCTATAGGAAAGTTTCATTTCAAAAGGTTTGACTATATATGTATCCTTTTTCTATATTATAGTCGTAAAATATATTATGCATATACTAAAATAAGTATCAGAAAACATGGCCAATATTAACTAACTGACCACCAAAACGTAAATATAGTTCAACCTACCCAATACAATGTAAATGATAGATTTTTCTCATCTTTCTCATCCGCATTATCGCAAAACGTTTAAAGAAACTGAGAACTACACGAGAGTTTGGCTAATGCTTGTTGCATACATGCATATATAAGTAGTTTATGGAGGAAAAGAATATAGTGCCGTATAAAATTATCAAAAGCATGATCACGGACTTGAAGAGTTATGTCACATCATGTGGAGGCAATAAGTGACATGTCAACCCTCATATTCTCTTTAGATTTTGTCTTGGACTGTCCCCCCTTCATCTTAAAGCCATAATATTGTCATTGGATTATGCAAAAAAAAAAAATAGTAAATATTACCGTGACTCTGACCTGAAACATTTTTACTGCTGTGTATACACATTGTAAATATTAAATTACTTTATGTGAAATGAAGTAAGTTCATTTTCATTTTTTTAACACGTTGTAAATTCAATATAACCATAACATATATATATGGAAATGGAGAAAAAAACAGATAATTTCATTAAATAAGGAAATACAATCCAAACATGTTATTTGGTCTCGGTTGGAATTTATGAGGGAATTGAGCAGTTTTTTTTCATTCTCTCTTTCCCTCTATAATTTCTGCATTGCTCAGAGAGTTGACGACTACAACACATGAGATGTGATGATAATATGATGAGATGAGATGGGTAGGACGTTTGGACTAATAGACCAGGTTTTCTCTAAATTTTGAATATCTCAAAACTCAATACATTTCTATTCGGCTATTCCTAGTCATTCATAATACTACATTTTCCCTTCCTTATGTCTTGGACTTTGCTATGATCAAACAGTCGACAATCTACAGGAGATAGACTGACTATAGGTAAAAACAATAATAAGAAAATCTGAACACACATGAAGTACGTGAAGACTGAAGATACACATACGCGTGTATGTTGTACGTTAGTTTCAAGTTGTTACAAAACTTACACGCTCTAAGTGCTAGACGTCATGCGAGTACAATTTTTTTTTCTCATCTCCTTATGTTTTTTGATCCGTTTACGATGTTTACATTTCATCAGCTAGTGTAAATAAGTGAACTCACAATAATAAATATAAACTTTTTTTTGTTGCGTGCATGTGCATGTGAGTGAGAGAGTTTATTTACAAGAGTCAACAGGTAGAGCACAACCACCTCATATCCTCACACCACAAGTACAATTCCTATGATTTCTATACTTAATTGGGCAACGTGAGCAAACAGTTTCCATTTTTATTAACTCGACTCTGATTTCTTCCATTTCAACAATGGAAGGAGACTGTGTTGTTGACCGAATGCTTTAATATTCTTATGGATGTATATGCATACAATATAATAGAAACAATATAGAAAACAACTAGGTATACGTATACAGTTTAAAAGCAAAAGTTAAATGTTTACAATGTGTACGATATTTTACGGTATTTTCTATAGATTTCCATTGAAGATTTTCTATTGTAAATTAATGGTTGACATGACATGATGATGTTGTCCCTGTGGTATTCGTTTAGATACATATGGTGTATAGTTTTTAAGACGCTCATCTTTATCTTCAAGTTTATACAATACATATGTATACAGGTCGTTAAATACAAGAGACAAATAGTAAATATTTAATAGAAATTAAAAGATTCTTAGTACTAGTTTTTTCATTATATGTACAACACCTAGGATTTTAGAATCATAAGCAAGTTCAGTAAAAAGAGGGAAAAAGTGATTTCATTACATCCTTTTCACTAGTCAAGTTTTTTGCCAGTATTCTGTACATATATATATATATATATATATATATATACGTATACAGTCTGCACGAATGGGAAATTGTCCACTTCTTATACAATTGGATCTGTGAAGAAGGATTATGGAATCATAACTCTAATTGTCTTGACAATGTGAAGCCGGTGCCGGTTCTACTGATCGACAATCACAAGTTTCATGTGTGTATTGTAACTTGAATAGTGAGATTTTCTCTCTCGTTTCCACGTAAAACTAAACTCTCAAGATGACGATAAGATTTCTTGAAATGAGATATTGTCTATAGCCTATACTTTTGTGCTTTTGCCCGTCTATTTTATAGAATGTAGATTGTACTTTGTACGCATATCTGCTTGTATATATAGTGCTTGGACATAAAGATTCTTTTCAAAGACGGATAGAACTCTTCTATTGTCATTTTGTGGCATTCATGGCATGTTTGAGATTCATTCATTCATAATATGAATTTCATATGCTTGATTTAGGAAAAACATTCGATGAAATTTATTTAACATTTTTATGTACCAAACTCGGCATGAAGTCCACCGTCCACAAACCAAACCAACTTTGCTATTTGATAAATTTAGTTTAGTTATTTTGTTATTGTTGATTGTTCAGTGTTCTTGGTACACACACACTAGAATACTTTTTAGATTGTCCATAAAAAATTCTCTTGTCACTATACTATTCTCTACCTATTGTTCCCATATAATATACACTCTGTATCTGTACAACAAAGTCTGTTGAAGTTGAAGCAATGAGAGGAAAACATTTCATTCTCATTTATTTATTTATGTATTTACTTACTTACTTTCAACTCGAACATTTGTTTTTTACTGGTTTCTTCAATCATGAATGTATCAATGCAATTTATAGATGCGCCTATCTATATACATGTATGCAGTTTATTATGGGCACGGAAACAATTTTCTTGTTCTTACATTTTAAATTATTGTTACGCCACTCAAGGCACAAATCATCAGACAGACAAAAGAGGGGGAAAAAGTCATCCCCCTTTATGACGCCTGACGAAATCATTCCATCAGTACTTTATGCATCTACTCTACATGCAACCTCTGGACCTCATTCAAATGTAAAAGTAAATGCATCTTTGTTTTTACACATGTATATAGAAAGAGCAGAATTGACAAAAAATAAACAGTTCTACTAAATTTAAACACATCTATATACAGTTTCTGTTCATAATATGAAATTGAAGAGTAAATACAATAAATATAGGAAAGGAAGAAAATTAACACTCGAGAAATAAATTTTATTCTTTTCTGTAGGTCTGTAGTTAAACATTGACGATGGACAGAAGTGTCTACAACTAACGAGGGATTCATAATGTAATTTCAACAAGTCTAATCACTCATCATTCCGTCGTCGATGTTTTTCAACATAAAAAACTCGTAAAAAAAGAGAAAGAAAAAAGATGCCGATAGAAAATATTGACTGCATTCTTTAGTCACGATGTTACAATAAAAGCTACTGTCTTTTGTGTCAATTATGTGTTTCATGTGACTGTTCAGAATTTTTAATCTTATTTCCTCCTGCCAAAAAAAAAATTCCACAGTAGTTAGTAGACACACAGTCAAAAAGTAGTTAGGGAATAGTTCAAAACTTTATCTTTATCGACATTTTGCTCCATATTATAAATGCTTATGCATACAAAGATTTAGGTAATTGGGATGAGTTGAAATTCCTTAAAAATATTTCATCACATTATGTATACAATATGTTACAAACAGTGCGGCAACATATGGAATGAGAGAAGGGGAAATTCTACTTATTGAGAATTTAAATTCAAAATCCATACTACTAAATCTCTTTTTCCCTGTGTCAAATTGACACTGTCAATACTTTAAATTTCACATAGCATTTCAATGAAAAACAACAAAAATGCTAAAACATTACCAAACACCTTCAGATAAACTGTAAAATAGGTAACTAACTCTACAGAAAAAAAATTAAAGGACTTACACCACTGAGTAAAGCTTCAGCTCCATCCTGACTTGAAGAGTCCGCAATGGGCTTATTCTTGACGGATGGGAATACGAGTCCACGAAGTGTTGCATTTAAATTTCCTGGTAGTACTGGCTCTGAAAGTGTGACATCATTGTTGTTTTGAACATAGGTGGTCAGTTGATCTGCTTGATCGATGGATGTGGGTTGAATGAGGGCTTGTGGAGGACTCGGTTTGCGAATGTTCGATTGCAGTAAGTCCAATTGGTGTTCTACTGTGCCCAGTTCTGCCATGATTTGTTGACTCTGTTGTGCAAATACATATGCAATAATATATTCAAATTACACATCATTGACATTTTTTTATATCAAGGTCCTCATATATATCATGTCCTAAAGTAAACTAGTGTTAAAAGATAAACGTTCCAGTATTGTATTTGCATGGACAACTGTACAAGTAGTAAGTATAACTCGCAAGAGATACAAATCAAGTCTATAATCCATATACCAATAATACATTAATATTATGCGATTAAAAGTATAGTACAATTCAAGGAAACTTAAAGTGTTTATCTTTCCCGGCAGTTGATATGATTATTTGTTAATCAGGTCAATACTTTCGTACCATGCAAATGAAAAGAGCGTGAATGAAAAAGTTATTGACATTTGATTGACTTGATTTTGTGGTTGACTCCAACTCCAAGTGACTTTTGATCATGTGTTGTGGTGTTGCTTTGCTGGGAATTGATGGGAATCAAAACTTCAAGACCAAAATTGTACCAAATAAATTTATTTGTACACAAACTACAACTCAACTCTTTTCATCTTTGATTTGTCTCTGTGAAGCTTCAATGACGACTTGAATTTCAACGTTTCGCATATAAACAGTATATTGAGAGAGAATCTACAATAATATAATATATGAAATGCACCCATCATCCATGAAAATCAGAAAAATCAAATGCAAGGTTGAGGTTAAGAAAAATGACATGGCTAAAAAATCACAACTATGTGTAATGTATATTTGTGCATGGATTCTCGCCATCACTGTGCTCTCAAAGCGTTTTCTAATTTCCAACCATCTCATTTCTCATTTTCTTTTTCCAATTGTACAACCCTCCACAGATCTACGTTCAACGCGTGGTGACAATAGAGAACAAGAATTTCTACTCACGACTACATTTATATACATTTGTACATTCATTCACAGAAAAATGTTCTCACACTACATTTTTTTTTTCATCCTGACCTGCTCCGACACAAACACACTATACATTTTCTAGTACGGTCTATGGATTACGGACTCTGACCTTTGTCACATCACTCAATTCACTCAGAATATGTGAGAGACTTGATTATATTTGGTCACATCTGAAATTTTGTATGCAATCTCTAATAAATATATGTATTAATTTGTGGGCAATAAACTATATACTTGCATGAAATTAATATAATAGATATCGTATATATTTACTATATAAAATTGGATTTGCTCCGCTCAAAAAGTGATCTTGACCACTATGACAAGCATTTCAAATTTCAATGTGGACTCGCAAGTGATATATCCTTAGAAATAATTGTGACACCACACAAATGGTATACAAGTACTGCAAATTATATGACATATCTAACAGATCTATTAAATTTAATTTTTAATCGTCTATTTATTTACACTTGAATTCCAAATCATCATGCCATAAAATGTACATGTCGAATACATTGACAATCATATACAAACTAAATTCTTTTGGTTGTTCTCGTAATAAAAAGCGTGTAAATTGCTCATAAAGTTAATTACCGCAAGTCCTTTGACATGGAAAACGAGAATGTACTGAATGCTGAATGACATTTGTGAATGATATCAAACTCAAATGATCAAATGATCCACATGCCACTGAAAATGAGATGTATCGTTTGGAAGATTGACATATTATTTTAATTTAATAATAGGTTGACTTGCCATAGTTGCTATTTACAATTTTGCAACAAGTCAATTCAATAGAATATTTATGATAATTAATGGACTTCATCGAGTTACTGTATAACGCGTCAGTCAATACATTTTATTATAAAATATTTCTCAACGCCGTACGCATGTGCTTAGTGGTCGTCGTTTTCTTTTCATTACAGTTGTATTTCAGCAGGTCAGTACTCGTAGTTTACATGTGATTGATTCGAAAAATTCACGATCATTTACAATAATAATTATTATTATACCGATTGCAATTTGTACTTTTGGTAGTTTGACTACCTATATAAGTGCCAGTTATGTACAAACAGCATGAGTATATTATATTACTTTGCAGTTGTTGCGGATAAAACTTGAAAAGCAATCAAAGATATGCTCACAAAGTCAGAACTAGCAGCAAAAGCACTTATATAGTCACAGTCATAAGTCATAACGAAAATGATACAAGGAAAATAATATCTAAGACAAGTTCTAAAATGTATGATCAATTGAGATTGACTTGTCTACAGCCAATCGAACATAAGTACAAAGATTTAACTTGAAATGAGTTCAGTCGATGGCTGTTGTTTTTTTTTTTTGTCAAAATCTCCTAAAGATTAAACTGCCATATAATTATGAACTCGTTATATACTCGGTGAGGCAGTATAATAAATTGACATTTGATTTACTCACCTACACCGATCTGATTTAATAAAAAGAAGTAAAACATTTCATATTGTATGTCAATCTCAAAATGTCAAAGTCTCAAAAAACTCTCTCAGCTTTTATCCCTCACTTTTCCCTTAGAAATGAAAAGTAAAATATTGTGTTTTCTATATAGTCGACATTCTTCTCTTTAATAAAAAAAAATTACATGAAAAGTGCACATTTGCCAATTCAATAATATTGGAAAAGGCATTTATTTCCACTATTACCGTATAATTCTCATAATTTTCATTTCTACGCTGATGGGGAAATAATTTTACTTAGTCTCTAACCCTCTACACACGGATGTGTATGAAACACGAAATACGCCAGAAAATTATGCGATAGAATGAGGAATTACCAGGTGAGTCAAGTCACTTATTAAGTCAAACATGGGAGGCCCAAGATGAAAAGATACCTACAAGATTGATAAATTAATTAATTTCTCCGGCTTACCTCAATTTTCAGCTACATTACTTTCCGTGTATGAAAGCTACATACTTACACATAGATATGAGCATAAGGAAGTGAAAACGGGAGCTTGTCACATATATATATATATACTTTCGACGCATATACGTGCAACGTGCACGTAATGTACACAATACATATTTAATGCAAAAGCCACTTAACTTTACCCAAAAACATACATAGTCATGTCGACTAATAATCCCACATAACATAATAATATGATATGACCTTATATATTTTTATACGAATTGTTTTATTAGTCGAAATCGATCAAGTAATAATAATAATAATAATGATAATATTATGAGAATGCACGAGAGACTCTCAAATTCTTTTCCTTAATAATGGAGAATTAAGAGAGAGAAAGAAAGAGAGGGATGAGAGCTGCAAAGATATTCATGATGGTGCACTCGGAATCTCACTAAACGATACACCTACCTTACTTTACTCTGTACTCTCTGTACGCACAATGTATGTGAAGCAAACTACCATCATTATCAACACCAACACCAGTAACCAGCAGTTCAGCCGAGGGCTAATATAATCGCAAGTTTTGTCATGGTGGTCATTCACGCATTTCATCAACCATCTCTCAAACTTCCACCTGTGTGTACGCCGTACTGTCCACAGTAGTCATCGTAATCATTATAGGAAAGAGTATAGCCATATGATTATAATATGGTTCCTGTAGGGCACCGTATTATAACAAAAAAGAAGTATATTCTTCAATCAACAATCTCTATACATCTCTCTTAATTCTTGATATCAACTAACTTTGATTTGGATATGTCCGCTAGTCTAACTTGATGACAAGACATGGCACACAAATGCACATAACATCTTTTGCACGTAACCCCAGTCATACACTGACTATTTTTTTTTTCGCGTCATGAGAAACAATCATGAAAATTAAAGTGAAAAAAATTACATGCAATTATATGTTATCCTATCGTATCGTTAGAAAACCTACGACCTCAGATTTGTGTTTCGTATATCAAAGACCAAGAGCTAGAGATGAAATTAGCGAAAAAAGAAACCCATCCTTTAATAACACCGTATGAGAAAAAACAATGTTGATGAGTTGAGTCGAGTGTTGAGTGTAATATAGATAACAGAGCATGTCCTATATATTGATGTATAAACCAGGAAAAATAGAAACTATACAGATTACGTTCTTTCCCTTGTTGTATATAAAATTTATATACTTGTACCAAAATGTGTACAGAGAGTGTGAAGAGTAGAAAGACACCATGATGATGATTGAGAGGAACTATCATAAAGTCGTAAAGTTGTATAGGATATGGAATAGGTACATGTGTACAATAATAGAATATGGATAATTACCCGAATATTGAGGTCACTCTTAATGGCTGAAATGGCTCGTTCCTGTCGTCTTGATTCGGATAAAAGAACATCTGTTGGGGGAGCCCCGAGAAATTGGGAAGGAGAAACATTTAAATTTCTTTCAGATACAACTTTTCCAGCTCCTGAGACAACGTTCCATAATCCTTCCACTCGAGAGACGAGCGGAGTAAGAGTTCTCAACACACGATCTACACGTCGTCCGCACTGTGGGACATCATCCATCGAAGTGGACAATGTATATCGAGTTTCCAGAGTGTCAAAAGTTTTCTGGATTTGAACTTGAGATTCGCCAAGACGGTCAATTTTGGCTGCCAAAACTTCAAGGCGATTCAACAAAGAGTTGAGAATTGGTCTGTAAATTCAAATAAAATAAAATAAGATTATTAGATAAATGAAATTCATAATGTACAAATTTCTTTATAGGATAAGCATTCTATACATTGTACAGATAATTGAAAGACAGTCAAAGTTATAAAAGCTTCTCCATTTTGAGCTCTAACCAAAATAACTAGAACATATACATTTACTGATATTATGCATGCATATGCCACATGAGATATTTATTTATGTTGTATCCCCTTTTCTCGTTTCGTGATCTATTATGATGCTTTGGTATATGCTCGTACTAAGAGTAAAATTAAGATTTGATAATTGATCATTTAAATTTTTGCCATGGTTCACATTTGGTGCTTCTCACAATTGATTTGGTATGCAGAATGCTATTCAAGACAACTTTCTTAATAGTCAAATGAATGATATAATACGCGCAAGCCTTATAAGTGAAATGAAAATGAAATACCTACATATAATATTACAAATGGATAAAAGTCAGACATGAGATCTTCACGTCGTTGCAACTGCACCATTAAATGCAATATTTGTGTACGTGTACGTATATGCGGTAGTATGTCGTATACATTCTCTACGTTTTGTACAAATGAAAATGTAGGATGCACATATACCTAATAAACTATATATTTTTTAGACTTGTATATAGAATGCAAATCCATGTATGTATAACTTGTATATATTGTTACGACGTTGGCCGATGGACATTGGTAGTCTGAGTGTATATGCGATTAGTCCTGTGAACAAAGAAGCCAACTGGAGCGCAACGAAGATTACCATACCAAATTATTAATCAATCATTTTCCGCCCGTCAATTCCCTATCGATGCCCATGGTAATGTAAATCTAGGAAATAACTCTTTCTAGTCCATAAATGAATTTACTATCCATATACATACATGTACATGCATGTTTTGTCATTACTACAACTAATGCCGTTAACATATTCGACCAATCTCTCAACAGAATTTTTTTTTTTTTCTTTCAATTTCAGTTTTTGTCATGTTCATTTGGTGCGTTTGTACTTTTTTTCGTGTATATAGTCTACACTTTTGGGTTACCTTTGTCGTTCATTGACTGCCGTCGCTCTAATCTTCAATCAACAAAAATGAATCAAGTGTACCAAGTGTTCCTTGACTCTTGTGGATATTTTCACATCACACACAACCACCTCAATTCAGTTTCATATTCTAAATTCACAAGTTTACCATTAAAAAGTCGAGGAGAAAAGTAATGACTAATGAGTGTAGAATGTAGGCTTGTAGGTAATTTGTATAGTTTCAATTGAAAGCTGGGCATACCATATGTACTGCGGGTTCCTCAACATTTTTTACACACCATAATCATGTATGATTTTACAACAAACAATTTTACATTGTCAATTGAATACCACATCACATTGAATATATTGATGCCAATAAGGCTCCACTACATAAATACATATCATTACTGCAGATGCCATTATTCTTTTTAGTAATATTGAAAACCTATTCAGTTGCTCAATAGCTATCGTCTATAGTACATATATACCTCAGATATCCTGTAAGTGTAGGTATATACAATGAACAGTGTGATTGTTTTTCTTATGCTTAGTTAATTTAGCTCAAAATACGGAAAGTGCAGCCACTATGTGTTCCGTATAGCCCATCTAGCCCAGTTCATAATATTATTTCCCCTTTCAAAGTTTCAAGTGTAAATTAAAAAAAACTCTGAATGATTTTTGCTGATGTTATTAAATCCCTGTGACGATTATACAAACTAGCTTATCAATTTATTTTCTTTTACATTTTAATTAGAGGTTTCTTTTTTTAAACAACGGGCATGACTAAATCTTGTAATCGTTTCATACGTAAAAATTTCATGTTCAATACACGATTGCAGTTTATGGCTTTATTCAAGATTAAGACCATGCAGAGATGTTCAAAAAATGTACATCTCCATGTAAACATTTAAGTCTGAAATTTTAAGAGTTCATTGTAGCATCATCAGGCCAAACAATAAGATGGAACAGATTCTTACACTTGCATTTTCAGCTTTCTTTCTGTTCTCTTCTCTCCCTTGTGGCTTCCACCATGTTTTATATACATTATCTTTAAATCATAATCCGTATTAAATGATTGTACTCTACTCAAAATGGCTTTAAAATCTAGGCTGTACAAACTGTACATAGACCACACTAGCGAAAATTGAAATCCATTTATGCTTAGTTATTTCTATACATACGATATTATATGATCAATGAATTTTCGTTAGAGATTTTAACTAAATACACACGGTAAATCCCCAATTAAGTAAGTTTCCAAAAACGTTTTCCACAGTCCGCTATGAAGAAAAACATGTATAATTGAACTCGTTAGTAATAAAAAGCAATTTGTAACGATATTCGCTCGAGAGAACGATTACTCGCTTTCCTCCCACACTGCAGAACATATATTTGTGCACTTGCACATGCACTATATGACAAACAAGATATATTATTTCATCCAATTAATTGCAGTTTGCATTTTCTCCCCATTGTGCATTCTTTGAAAATCGTACACGAAAATTCAAGAAACGATTTTCCTCTAAATGATTTCGTTTACTTGTAAACTTTGAAATGCCATACCACAGTATACACAATACATACCATATATTAATTGTAAGTAGATCAGGAGCCGTTTGACTAAACAATAATAATAATCTCATAGATATATCTCGAGACTGTACCTACAACTCTAATAATGAAATTTACGAGGACGATTGTGCAGTTACTGCAGCGTGAATTCAGATTTCGAAATACTACAACTGTACGATTTAATTGACTTCCAAATAAACTCATTCTATCCCCCAACAAGTGTACACACACACACACACACACATCGTGGAGACAGTGTGAGTTAAAATTTGTAAAATGTAAAATTTAGTACAGTTTTCATTTCTATCTAAATTAGACTTGTGGAGTAAAATATTGAAATATTGTATAATCGGCATTGGTAATTTTTAGGTGAAAACTCCAAACCAAACATGCAATCACTCATTCGAATTCTTATAGTTCAACCCATGCAGAATATGCACACGATTTTTTTTCAAAGACAGATCGTTAAAGGGTTATTATATTTAACACATGTAACTCCATACTCCACATGTTTTGATGTACCACCAACAATGATCTCCATACTACTAAACTGTTCCAACTTAAATGACACCATAAAACCAGACAGCATTACTGCGTAGCTTGCTCCACTCTCTGTGTTTTTCGTAAAAGTTCTTTCATATGATATTTGACACGATCTACTATACTTATTGATTAAAGCTGTCATAAATGTAAACTGTGCGCACACACACAAAACACCTTAATAAAGATAAACGAAACCATTCGAGTTAATTAATTGCGTGTGCTCTATGTCTCAAGTTAGGTTACACTTAACCTAACTTTAACTTCTTTTCCTTTCATTTACTCAAATCCTCTCGTACTCTCGTATGTATATAGACAACGATAACAGGAGCGTTGAGAGGTGCTCATGACTCAATTTCAAACCAATTTATTATTGAGCTAATAAAATTACAATGTAATCATAATGAGAACAGGATGTCATGGTCGACAAATGAAATATGAAACACGTAAAGAGTACTCGTACGTACACAGGAGACAAGATGAAATAAATCAAAATAAATCAACTGGGTAATTAATCTGTGAATATTTTCAAGCAAGATGGAGATTTTTTTCCCGAGCAAATGTGACTCTGTAAATTGAAAATGAGGTATAAAATATATAATGAAGAAAAAAACATGGCTGACTATATGAGATGTGAATTATTCCGTCAAGTATACATTTGCTAGTACTATACGTACACACAATCAAATTCAAATAATGCATGCATGATTATGATATTATGATTACTCTATTAATCTACTTGTGAAATAACACAAACTCAGACAAATGAAATCAATTCATATTGAGAATTGAGAGAGAGAGAGAGAAAAGTTTCACGAAATCAGACTAGCTGACAAACATATTACATTTAAAATCCCAATAATTGAGGGATCAAAATCACAGGACAGCATGGACAAAAAAACACATCACAACCGCCGTGCCAGAGGTGAAATGTGCCCTATACGAAAATATTATACAGACGACGAATGTGCAATGGCAATTTCTTGGTTTTACTTTTTGGTTCATTTATTCGAGTAAAAGTGGTAGCTAGAAGCTACTTCGAGCTGTACATAGGCTTAAGAAAGAAATTGTGTGTGTATATATGTGTGAAACTCTGACGAGTGAACGAAAATGATGATATCATCATTTTTTTCCTATTACATTTAGGATAGCTCAAGTCCAAGAAAAACAAGAAGCATATATATACAGATTGAAGTGAAACAAGTCTAGTTCCACTTGTCAAATGCTCACATCCAAACATCTCCCATTAATTAACTATCTGTGTAGTAAATTTTTATTTGTGTATTTGCTAAAGTATGTTCTGTCTGCGCTACGATTGTCTGTTCACAGCTATTCAGTCTGCTCAGCTTATTATTGCTTTAGTTCTGATATGGTCGAAACGAAATTCAAAAAATCCTCATACACACAAACACTTACATGTCTACGGTCCATCGTTATTGTCTAGGAATGAAGTGCACTCGAAAATGCAATGTGACTGCAAGAACGACCGACAGACCCATACACACGCAATTACAATAATTACAATTAAAATTATTACTCTAGACTTGTATTCTTGTATATTTGTATATTTTGTTGTGAACCCTTGAATGATCATCCGTTCAATGATCTAGATTTTTTCAAGCATGCTCACGCTCACAGCAGACAGACATAAAAGACAAACAATTTTTTTTTTTTTTTTGAGAAGACATCTTATGCATGTGAATTTTCCTGAACAAAGATTTTTGCTTATTGGTATAAGTATATATTTATTATTTACTTTTATTTACTGTTCATCATGAATTTGAATTTTATTCCACCCTCGGGCATTAAATTTTCATTTTCATTCATGTTTATATTATACTCTTCATCCATTCATTCACCATGTTCAATGTATGTATGTATACTCAATTTACACTTTGTGCATTTTGTCTTCAAAAAGTTTGTACAGCTCCTTTAGTAGCCCAGAGCATACAGGTGTGTGTGTACCATATAGTAAATAAAAATATGGATTTACTCATTGACGACAAAGCAAACATATATAGAGACAAGAACATGATGTGCAAGTTACAGGTTTGATTAGTCTGTAATTTACATAAAATAAAATATATTCCAAGTCCTTTGACTTTCTTGATGCGTACAACTTTATAAAGATAAAGTGTAATGAAATCAGATTAGATTAGATAATGAACATATTAAAGCGTAATACATTTGCTGGAAGGAATACCAGTCATTAGCATATGCGCGATTCTATTATCGTCGATCCCAAATCCACATTACTGTCCCAAAAATAAGAAAAACTAAAACACATATATGGAAATTGATCAATTGGATGAAAGCCATAATGCCTTGAGTTGAAAATGATAATTACTATCAGTGCTCACTTTGTTTCAATGAATTATAAATTATCTACCACATGAGTTATATATGTGCAAAGGTTATTGATTCAAATGAAAAACTGCTGAAAAAAGGAATGTTGGAAGTTATAATGCCAAAAATATACATAAAGAATAGTTTAATCATAATTTAATAATAATGCAAGTATATTTTGATATTTTTCTTTTTGCATACCTAAATACTAAATACTCAAGTTAGTGTTTTTATTTATTGTTAGTGCTGTTATTCGAGCCAATCGCAAATCAAGCTGAACAGCACGACGCTATACTATTCTCCAATCTTAATTATCTCCTCTCCATCTCTGTCAGCCATAAAGTTCAAAATGTAAAAGTTATTTGTGTTAGATGCAAAAGAGAACAAATTACTAATGGGAATAATAACAGTATAAATTTGTATTACAATTACAAATTACGGTTTATAGTCTCAAAAGTGAATTAACAATCATAAAATAGTGTATTTATCTCATCGTCAGCAACGTGTGGAATGTCTACATTAACATTTATCAATTACTCACTATAAACAATAATATATTATTATGATATACGATATACGAAACAAAAAATAATTGTTTAACCGAGCCGTCAGAGGAAGAATGTTCATTTGTGTGTTTAGATTCTAGGTGAGTAAATTAATTTTAAAATGATGAAGATTCAGTACTAATTTTCATATACTTAAAACATTGGGATTTTTGAGCATTAATTCACAAGGTTAAGAAGCAGTGGGTAGTATACTTCATGAACAGCAGAATCGTAATATATTTTAATAATAATATTAAAATATTAATTAGTAATCCTATAGCTGGGAACTGCTGGGTACAAAATCTAAACAGCAAATAGTCAAATTTGTTTTAATATAACTTGGAAGTTATAACATTAGAATTTTAATACACATGTTAACACTTAATGACTTTTTGTCGTATGTGTAATGATGCATGTTCTTCTGCCCAAGTGTCATCACTCTGAGCACCTTTATAGCTACGCGAGTCACTAATTGAGTTTCAAGTCTCAAGAGAGTACACCGCAAAAATAACTATCGAGTCTTGTAAAGACAAAAACATTGTCCAATGCATGTACGCGTATACATTATACATATGATCTCTACATTTTATCGTTTGCTTTTGCACTGCTGTGGGGACTTGTGTGACTGCTAACTAAAGCATCAAGACATATCCCTAGATACCAGCATTATGACCCATTCCCTTTCATTGGTACTATTTTATTCTAGTAGCATTTACAAATTACTTACAGCTCTGTACATTTTGTCTAGAAATGTAGTAGATGTAGTATACAGGTAAGGTATAGTCATTACTCAATTGCACAAAATTCAACTCATGATTCGTGTCTCGACTGTCATCGTAAATAAATTTAACTTGTCCTCAAAGTGCACATTTGTTTTTGAGAGATGTACAAATTACTTGTATAGGGGAAAATAAAAATACACATAAAATTACCATACATCTAATCTTCATCCACCACACAGATCAACACTCTTTTCAAATTGAATCTGAAATGTCTTTCAATTGACTAGTTCAAGTGGCAATATATATATCCGATTGCAAATCCTTCTTCATTCATGTATAGTTACTAGTTACCAAGTATCTCTCTCTCTCTCTCCTTATGCTTAACCTACCTGCATGTGAATTGTTTGCATTTTGATTTTATGAAGGAGTTTATAACAAAGTCTTGTAGGAGAATAGTTTCATGACTGACTATTATTAAAGTACAAGTGCATTACGACGGTTAAATTCTACGAATTGGTACTCTAGAAATGCACAGTAAAGGGACGATTATGATATTATCGATGAAAATTAGCATTGTAGCCATATACAATGATACAAAGTGTACAGTTTGTACGTTAAGTCAACATTTTTGAGTGTATATACAGTATACAGTGGTCGTTATTCGTTATTCGTAATATTCAATATTCATGGTGTTGTATGACCGTACTAATAAATCAATTTTAAGACGGAGGACAAAACAGATAATTTGCACACATTATTCACTTCAACGCTCCAAGCTGACTGCATTGTGTAGCACCCATCACATTGTTGTACATACATACGTACAGAACTATGATTCCTATTAACTATGAACTAACACTGTGATTACAAATTCCGCAGATATGATGGGAAAACTCATGAAAAAATGCCAACCAGTAAGCTTCAGTAATTACATTGATGAATATTTATACTTTATATACTAATAAACTAATAAACAAATTAAAATTTCAATGTCCAATATATATTTTCTTTCTTTTCTTTTTATTATGCCATATACTTTATTTGTATTTACTTTGGTGTGGTACAATAAATGAATATTTTCAACTCAAATTCGAGTGCCAATTGAATTTATTTTTTTTGGTACTAGTGGAAATATGAAATGGAAACTCCTTTAAATTTTTGATGAGAGAATTGAATATTTGAACACTGGAAAATAAGAAAATAATTGTAAAAAAAAACAACACAATTACAATCAAGATTACAATGCCATTGAGATCCCAGATTCTGAGCAATCAGGTAATGCACTTGATCATTATGGTTAGGTACCGTGTTTACACAGTGTTCAGAATCCTAATTCCGTTTTCACGACCCTCGTAAATAACAAAGGTAAATAAGCATACACGCGCAGACTAATATGAAAACGTTTTGTATATGAGTGAATAGAACAAAACAAGTGCATCATATGTACTAGGTACATACATGAGAGACAATAAATAATTAAAAATCACATTTGTTTAACTTTTTGAACGGTTTCTTTCTATTTTTCCATTTGTGTATACTTTTGAAGGAAAAAATGTAAAGATAACAAATGTAGAAACTAATAATTTATTGTCAATGTGTGAAATATAATGTGCGAAAAAGTAAAAGTGTAGCAAGGTAATAGGATGTGTGTGCAATGTGTAACAATGATATATATAAATGACAGAAATATAGAATTTGTTCCGGCATTGACTCATGAGTAACGAGTTGCACAATTAATTATGACAATTATAAAGTAATTTATTTGCCCAAAACATTTGGAGCTCTCTTGTCTTATCATATTCACCGTCCTTAGGAATAATGTGTACCCGTAAACGTAAACGTATTTGACTATTTGAGCGTGGGTGACAAAATTTTTAATTATGTGCGAATGTCTTGCTGCCATTGTTGCAAATCTTAGTCAAATAAACATGATTAATGAAATGACAAAAAGAAAAAAAAGCCTCGCCGTGTACAATGTGTGTACATGTGTGGTGTCTTTCTTTCTCTTTCTTCGCTCAATACATACATACATGTATCTCTGACTGTGAATCAAGTACATATGGATTGTCGTGTGGGAGGCAATTGGTAAAATAATAAAGTGTCCTATTACATCTTTCTATGTGTGATTCCTTTGTTTATAATCATATAGTCCCAATTTTTCTTCTCATCCAAAAACTAAACGATGTAATGAAATGCTTCCAATTTCCATACAGAAACAAAAAATTTAAAATGGACCGAGCATAAGAATTGTAGAATCTAGAATTTTTCCCAACACCACCACCAACGTTTTTTTTTTCACCCCCTGCAGTGCCAATGAAGACATTTTTTCAGACATTAACCTAAACGATGAGTTCTCTCTTGGTAAAAATAAATACGATAATAATATGTCACACACACTGTGTCGACAGACACAACAAAAAAAGAACGCAGAAAAAAAAATTGTGTGTATATAGTTTTCCTAAATCCTGAACATAAACCATGACGAAACGATAAGAATATATTACGCGCATACAACTCTGTCAAACGTTTTAGACCTGTGAGCAAATGTGAGTACTGTCATTTGCAAATTACAAAAAAACATAATTACTATAACAACGGAAATCAGAGCAAACGGCGGTCCTCTCCGTAATGACAAACCATATATATGCGTAGAAAAATTTTAAGTATTTAAAATCTTTCATTACATGGCAAAAGATTTTTTTGTTATCGTAAGTTAAATATTTTCCATCTATTTATCTACTTACAATTTCGGCACAGAGCGTATTACATAAAACAATATGGTGTACTGGAAGAAAGAAATTGAAAAATAGGCCCAGATTACTACATACAATAGTTGTCCACTTTTTTTCACACTATTGCATGATTCTTGACAATCATGAAAAACATCTCTAATGTAATTCATATAGTAATACGTGTCTGCCGTTCTCTCTCTTTCTCTCTCTGTCTGAAATATGCATAAAAATGCTACCCTTCATTGAAGAGTCAAATGTCCCATCACAGTGGTCTGTGCACATTTTTTTTGAAAAATGACAATGAAAAGTTTTATTTTTCTCATGCATATGACCAATAAGTACAAGCAAAATTGTACGCAAGAAAAAATTTCTTTCATTTCTAGGGAGGACTTGATAAAATAAATCGTAATAAACTGTTACACAAAGTTATGACAGATAAAAGATTTGACAAAAATATCTCCATCTTGCTTGGTAATTTCTCACGAGTTTTATTTTATTGAAAACACACAAAGTGAAAAATAAACCTTTCCTTTTATCTCACCCCAGCGACTGTTCACTATTGTAGGTATTTCAGTTCGTACAAAACTAATAACAACGGGCAGATTCCTAAACTGACCTAAACTCTTTGCTATATGAGTTCTCATTGCACGCTGAGCTTTATTGTTTCAAACTACGTATATACAGGCTGTACGACAAACATAAAAATCTACATTCCCAAGAGACAAACCCCGCAAAAACCATTCGATACAGGATAAACTTGTGGCAGATTGTGGAAAAAAAGAATGTAAATTCAACCCGAAATTGGCCTAAAACTCTCAAAAGAATGTGGAAGAATGTAAAACAGTGAATTAATCTAGATTTTAACGCATTTGAACTCAATTACTTCATTAGACTAAGTGGAGTATAATGAAAGTACTGATATAATATTGAAATGGAGATGAAAATACATGTATTACTACTCGAACTGCTTATTTTAATTTAAAATAGTCATGAAAACAATATTAAAAAAATAAAGGACAAGCAGAACGTACTTTTATTTTCGTGTTTCATACTTTTTTTTAAATGGTAGTTTATATAAACAGTTTAACTGTTTGCTGTAATAATGGACGGTAAAGACTAACCCAGAAAATTCGTTATTGTCATGAATTTGCTCTAATAAAAAAACAGAATGAAACTGAAAATTGGGGCTGAGTATAGATTATTATTACAGATTACAGAAATAAACAAATAAAAAAGCACCAAATACAAAATTTTAATACAACCTTTTCAGTGATTCTGTAATCATAATCATATTGTACACACAAATGCATAGAGCTATTTATTTTATCTTCACTGACTCTTTATCATAATCAAACGATCAAATTGATTGAGAAGTTTAAGTTCAACAAATTCATGATCGTCAGAGAAAACAAATCAGCGGAAAGAAATTCAAGTAAAAGAAGGTGCCAATGTCATTAGCAAATAAATACATTTGAGCATTTGGGAGTCTCTACACATTATCAATCTAGCTTCTCTATATATATGAAACAATAAAATTTGCAATTGATATTTTTGGAGGTTATCAGTAGATGTAATCTACATTTTATTGGCAACTATCAGAGTCAGCGTGGTGAGGAAAGCAAATCATTCTTATTATTACCACTATACAATGTCCATACATACAATATGTGTGTGTGTGTGCATTTTTCGCCGTACACAGATACTTATTGTGAGCTCTTGATCGTGCTTACTTTACAAACTTACAATATTTTTATTACCTCCCGTCCCTCTACACTAAACAGTACACATTTGTTTCGCTTATCTCGCGTTCACAGCTTTTTGCTCTTACTCCTCATTCTATAGTTCACATATACATAATACATATGTATATTGCTTTTCGTTTTTCAGTTTCGCCTCTAACTACATCAGATTTGTTATTTCTTAGTACTGCTTTGCACAGCATGGTATTTCAATTTCATATATGTATATTATGCACGGATTTTATTTTCGTACTCACTTCACTTACCTACTTTTTTATTGCCCTAATACACTTTGAGCGTAGGTATATGACATGCATACACTATTTCACTAGTAGTGCATTTCATAAAATGCTTTCGCCTTGCAGAAAAAAAATAATTCCAAAGTTCAGTGCATTCTGCAATAATATAGTAACTATAAAACTCTGTATGCATGTACGTAGAAAGTCTCCCTTTGGGTCGTCCCGAGATAAACGAAAACAAATTTAAAATCCATTCATTCATTTCTATATACAGAACCCATATCATATTATATAGCACTATGCCATACAACACTAGTTGCTATTGTTGCTTTTAGTCAACCCGATCCCAGTGAATCGTCAATGGTCTACAGCCAATTACGTAACTATAGAATTAGAATGAAATCAGAATCAGAATTGGATTTAGAATCAAAAGATTATAACTGCACAAATGCAGCCGGAGCACGCTGAAATATGTCTGTGTGTGTGTGGGTGTCAAAACTTCAAATCATGTTTTGTTTACCAACAAATGTACGATATATTTATATAAAGATGCATGATAGGTTCAATTTGAATGGAAGAGTTCACACAGAGTTCACAACTGCAGTCATATACAGTCTAGCTGAAGGGAAAAAAAGCTGATGTCAGATGCCATTTGTAATTGTAGGCAGGTCAGGCGAGTCAGACATCAAATTGTGAATGAATGAACGAATGATTGACTTCTTTGGGGTATTCTGTATATGTTTTACATGTCAAATGTTTCAAATTGTTTGAGGAGCTTACTGAATTTGAATGCAATGTGGAACAGAATAAGAACCGAGAAGAGCTCTCAAAGAAGTTGAGTTGTTGAATTGACCGTGCACATGGATGCCCATGCACAATTCCCCCCATAATTACAATAATTGAAAAAGAATAGAGCTGTGTGTACGTATGAATGACAAGATATATATACTATTTACTCATTTCTTGGCATCATCTTCTCATTGTGTACACAGTAATTAAAAAAACCACTTAAATATTGAACAATTAATGACTTTGCGTGCACAAGCATGGAGGTTTTGGTTTTTTAATATGAACGAATGCTCATGATTTGTCTTCAACTTTTTTTTACTTTGCTTTAGCCAACTTGACTTTGCCTTATTAACATTAACATTTTCTCTCAAATATTTGGCAATTTGACATGAAGACCAAAGACAAAACTCTTTTTTCTGAGTGTGAATAAGTGCATGTGTACGTCTTCAAAACTCTATCTCTCAATTGTAAGTATATTATTATTATATATATGTGTATATTATATTATTTATTTTCTTCGTTTTGTTTTGTATTTTGTACTGGTTTATAATCATAACCTGATGACTCTTTGCTCCTGACTCGAAGTTCAATTCATTCGTGCCGTTGTCGTTCAAGTTTGCACACATAATATATATTGATGCATGCCCAAAAGTCACAAATGAGAAAAAACTCTTTAATGTCTATACGCAGAAAAAGAGCCAACATTCGATAGGCCACATTAAAATCTAGTAAATGTGAAAAGCTAAAAGGCATGTGTGCATGCAAAACTGAAAAAAGCTAACCCTGTCTTTTATTCAGCTTTGTCTGTCTTGTGTGAAAAATTCGTAATTCATATTCATACACACATACACATGTTTACCTTGGTGTCAGATCAGTCAGGAGCAAAATGAAAAATTTATTCTATTCATCGGAAGCCAAAAAATATGTGTCCTTATATAAACTGTATATATAAACATAATACATAATATGCACCTTATACATCTCATGATAATGAAATTTTCATCTATAATCTATAATTTACTACAAAAATCTCTCATTTCCAAGCTACTTTCATCATTCATTCACTCTCTCTCTTGCCATTCTCAACAAATATTATTTATTATCCACAATTAACAATTACCGCACATCTTTTTTGATTGATAATGTAATCCAGCCCTTTTTTTTCATTTATAAGTTATTCACCATGCTATCATCTTCATATACTTCAACAACAAATTTACAAAAAGAAAAACAAGTCAACAATTCTCATTGACGTCTATTCAATGATTATTTATTGTCGGGAAAAAACCATCGTTTTTTTCTGTTTAAGGAAAAAAAAACTCAGGGTGAATGTGGAACTCGACTACATAATTCCTATTTGTCCACGCACATATTGACATTTCAAAGTGGTGGAAAAGTAGACACGACACTGGAAACCAGATCGTCCAGTATATACGAGTACCAGAAACAAAATCAAATCCCAAATAACATCTCGGCAAAATATATTGTTCACACACACACTTGCTAGGACATTATATAAAATGAATATTTCACTTCCTGGACAAGGCCATGAGACATTGGGAATTGAAAATGGGCAGACCGGAATGTCTGTTCGATGGTGTTTAACTATTAATTTAATGTCAAGCCTTGCATAATCACACACAATTGTATAATGATAATGATTGCTATAGACTGAAGATGTTCAAATTCAAATACGAAAATAATGAGAGTACCGGTTAAGCTTAGTCGTGTCATTATTATAGAGCAAAAAATACATTTTTTTTTATATCAAAAACGAAGACGAGTCGCCAATTAAATGATAACGAATCCTCCTCATCATCATTATTATTATTTTAAATTGATAAATTTGAATTTTAAATTGATAAATTTGAATTTCAAATTTTATGTGTGTTTGTGTGTACAGAAAAAAAGCGATCATCTCATCTTTAACTTCCACTTTTAATCTAAATAATCAATATTAATTGATAATCTTTATCCAAGGGAATGACTAAAGTTGAAAAGTGGTATCTTGACGAGACATGATATGCCAACTGCACAGAAACAAGGAACAATGTGACGAATACTCCATAATAATTAACATATGTATATATATATTGTGCAGGGTGTATAAGGAGAGCATTAATTTATTTCAAGTCAAATGGAAAAGAAAAAATAGAAACAGAAAGAGAGGCGCATGAACATGCGAATGAAACAAGGCCAAAGTAAATTGAAATTCACAACTTTGAGTTCAGCTGTGTAGCGATATATCTATGAGAAACGAAACCAAGAAGTATTTTTTTTTTTTGAAGATGATACTCTACAAACTTTTACATTCGTCCAATGTATAGTTCCTATTAGAACATCCTTTACAAGATTTGAATCAAATTAGAGATTGTACACGCATCTCTCATACAGAAGTTTGGGTCGCAATAGATCAACACTGGTCTACGCGGTTTCTGTTCCTTTAATAAATAAAGGACACAGATCCCTATAATACAATACAATACAGAAGTTTTGTACGTTCTCATTTGCAGTATCACAGTATCATTAGCTCCATACAAAAAGACTATATGAACGAGAGTCTTTGCAATTTGAATGCATATATAAAATAGAATGCTTGCTTAAAAATTTAGAAATTAAATTTGATATAGAAAAAATAGAATTAGAATTAGACTAGAGACCAGAGGCTCATTGAGAGTTTTTGATGGGAGATCTTTAACATTTTCTCAAGTGTCTCTCTCCGTTCTTAATAAATTGACAAGCGACATGTTAGAAAAAAATCATTCATTTATCCATTGACATGTATAACGTGTGTAAGAAACTGCAAACTGATATTATTATTTAACGTTTATATTTACAAAATGTATATAGTTGCAACCCCTAAGAGAGACTACAATTACAGACACTGTGACGAATGTATTTTACTCGCGTACACAAGTCCACACATATATGTACATAGGTATGCGTGACACCAACCAACCAACCTATAGACACATATAAATGCACACAGACAGAGAGAAGAGATGAATGTGGGAGCCAAAAAAGAAAGTCAAAGTATTTGTAAATTGTTGTGTTCAGCCCATGGGAAAGTAATTATTCTATGGATATGCTAAGGCTTTGACTTGTCGTTGGCGGTATTGCCGTATGCTAATGTCATGTTACAAGTCCCTGTGTACATACGTACATGACTTTTATATAAGCACATGACATTTTAAAGAACAAGCCCGCAACTACTAACAAACAAGCTTTTGAGTTACAGAACATCATCTAAAAGGCACATTTGCCATACTTCATGTACTTACTACTTATGCACATGCACAGGATGCTCAACAGTATATATATATATATATACATACAGAAACAAATAACCCTTAACCACCACAAGTATAAAGGAGGAAAAGGCTCGGCGGCTTTCAAGTTTCGGCACTTGTAAGTTGACTGGGCCGTTCCTGTATTGATTCTCTGTCTGTTGTGATCTGAACGCTGCGCCTGTCTTCTTCAAACTTGATGTAAATCCCAATCAGAATTGTCTACACACACAACTGTTATATACTAGGTAGTAAATGAAAACAAAATCCAAACGAACAAGATAAGATACTAAAGTACAAGATATATGAAAACGACGAGTCACAGTACATAGTTGAGGAGCAGGATATGAGAGTACATTTTACTATTTACTATTTACTATTTTTATATGTACATGTTCCTGCACATGTACATATTATGAGATGAGGATAACTCAACATACATGTACAGTGTATGGGTATATAGGCAGAAGACAAACACAGGTAGCAAAATGAGTAACACACAAAGTTTAAACTGCAGGTTGTTCCTGTTGCACCCACAAAACTCATATCATGCACCACAAACATTTAATGTTAAATTGATGTTATATATATTTACAAACTATGTGTACTTAGAGAATCCTTCATATACTAACATTAAAGTATATATATTGTTATTGCATTTTCTGGGAACTGTAGGAAGCCACAAAAGATCCTCAGAGTCATACATACCTTTACACATGGGTTAGAATGGGAGTTTTAACTTGCACCGATATTCACTTTAAATTTAAATTTCCCATTTGCATGACAACTTAAATAAATGTGTTATATGACCATTCTTCATACATATTGCATTGGTTAGTTAAATTCTCTTGTTCTTTGACTGTGTAAAAGGAATAGGTAAAATGAGTACACACATATGTATGACACATGCATACATATAAAAAGGCAATTGAATTGGAATTGTCAGGAATGAGAATTCAAGACTTTTTTGAGGACTGAAATATTATCATGAATAGAAAAGAATACAATGCAATGGGATTTTCATGGTTCGTATATTTATAGTATTTGCAGGATATTTAAATTTTATTCATGTGTTTGTATTAGAATTAAGACTTTAGGACTCGTCAAAAACATTTAAAAGAACAGATATAGGTGTTGGCCATTCACAAAAGTATATTACGGATGATCATAAAATCGTAATGAAGGATGCCTAAAAAACTTAAAGAGCTCAAAAGACAAAGGATCGGAATTCAGAATGGGAATTAAATTGAATTTGAAAAATTAAAATATTATAATATCCAGATATTATATCTATTTTACATACCGAGGTACAACAATGCCTGGTATGTAGCCTCTCAATACGGGGCAAATTCATCCAGTTCATACATACCTGGTTTATGGTAAAAGGGAAACATATCCCATTCGCATTCGTATAATTTACAATAACCAATTACCATTTACTCAAAGTATAATATAGTGGAAGTTTAACGTTTCATTCATACTTATAAATTTTATTTCATTCATCATGTTATCACACGATAAGCAGTCTAACGAAATTTCCCCCTTGTCTTCATCTAAAGAGTTTAAATTAATGGCCTTCTCATATATTTCGAATACAGATACAAAAGGAAAGAAAGAAAAAATAAAATAAAAATAATGTGTCTAAAATAAACTTAAAATCTTACGACGTTTAACTTTTGGGTTACTATATTCCATGCATCTGATAAACATATACGGATGTCTGATATCATGATGTACATATATTTACCTACGCAATTCTGTCGTGTGAATAGTATCCATTGAATACATGCATTGCATATGCAAACACAGTTGCTTCTTTTTTAAACATACACATGGATCTATGATTTTACATGTTTTGTACATACAAGAGTAACTTGTAGGACGGAACTATTTTTTTTTCTATATGTATACCAAAAACAGAACCTAGAGCGAGAAACCATTAAGAAACTAACAGTATATATAATATGTACAATGTATACATTTAAATGAGTACGCGATGAAGGCAGAAAACAAAGCCCAGTGACAAACGAAGATTAACCATGTGAGTATATCAAAAAGTACTTTGAAGAAACGTCTTCAACTTCTTGTGCTTGAAATTGAAATTAAGAAGTGGAGAGTAAGAGTGAAGTCTGCATGCTGCTGCCTGCCTGTCTGTCCGTTCCTCAAGTCTATACCTGACCAACTTACTATAGGCATTCTATCGCTTAAATTGTGTGTGTGTGTGTAGTTGAGAGAAGAAACGAGTTACTCTATAAAAGAACCACGAAAGTGTATGTATGTGGATACGAAATGACGTCTTCGTTGTCTCAATGCATCAATACATCAAAAGAATTTATGTGAATGTGAACAGGTTTCGTCTACGCACTTTGATTTACGCACAAAAAGTTTTTTCTCCGCCACTATATACACACTCAACAAACAAATAAAATTATCATCATAAAAAGAAAATGTACTTTGTTTGAATCTCTGACTCAAGAGCCTTTTCAAACCAAAAAAAAAAGAAAAAAAGATGTCTGTTTTCGAATGACTTTAATGCACACAATATCTCAATTTTTGTTTCCAGGCTATACAGGAAAGATCAGAACTATAGATTTTAAAGTTGAATTCGATTTTACTGTATAGACATTTAAAACGAGACAGGATGAAGATTAGACTATGTAAATAAAAGATTATCATAATCATAAAAAAATTAATCAGATTTTGTTTTATTTACTCGAAATAAGACAGTGAGAGAGATGCATCATGCATGGTTTGAATGATCAAGCTTAAAACTTGTCCAGTTTATCAAAAAAGGGCTTGGCTTTGACTTTGAATTTGTATGAATGGTCAAATTATTTATTTATTGTTTGTTTTTATGGACACTCTTAAGTGGTCAATTAAACTGTTTTCAAGTAGCATATTTGGCTAAAGAATACAATAAAACTATTCATGGTATACAAATATAGCATAAAGTTACGAATAAAAAGACATGAGACCGGAGAAAATTACGGTCAATAGAGCAACATAATAAAATAATCTGGTTCTATACCTCTGAGTCTCTAGAATAAGTGCGTGCTAAATATCCAATACAATTAAAAAAAAAGAAATACATGTAATATGTCTTACTTATTTTCATTTACCTTTTGTTGGGATGTAAAGAAAAATGAATAAACTTTTTTATCGACTATAATATGTAAATTGATGTAAACACTCACGGGTTGTCTCGGTCAAATTGCCATCACGTTCACATTTACGACGATTTGTTCACAATTCACACTTTTTGCATCTGGTCTTTTGTTTGGAATTCAAACTAATTCAAACTAATTGGAATTAAAATATAACTACTTACTTACAGTGTTACAGATCACAAAAAGTTGTCACAGATCAATTTGTTCAACAAAATGAAAGTTGAAATCAGAGAATTGAAACAATAACAACAAGAAAAAAACTCACAAGTACTTTATACTTCAACAAATTGAGTGATTGTCAAATTAAAATTCTTTATTCATGACCAGATGATCAGTATAAAGTATAATATACAAAAGGTGAATCATGTAACTAATGCACTCTCATTAAATTATAACTCCATTTAACTTTTTTATGGGAACGAAAAAAAAACACTTGAATTGTACAGCTTTTCCCTGAATTGACGGGAAAACATCGAGCAGCATCCAAAAGTCAAAAGCACTTATCAGTTGGAGAAATTTAATTATTTAAATACAGGTTTAGCTTTTTTCTACACGAAACACACATGTCAAGTAATATTCGTATAATTCAAGTTATTGGCCTCTCAATTCAGATGGGAATAGTCTCACTTTTCAGAATTATCTAAAGATAATTATATACACACCAAGTCAATTGATTAATTAATTAATGTCGACTATACTCGAGACAATTCATTCATAAAACATAATTTAAACTTAATATAAATGACTTTGAGTGCACATCACATTGCATGATTAATTGGACGGATTCAAATTCAAAGGGCAATAATGTGTACAATATTGAAGGTGGATTTATGAGAAAAGTTTTCTCATATTTCTCATAATAAAACGTTTGCATTCAAAACCAATATGGATTATTAGCTTTCAAAACATTAAAAATTCTTCTTGTTTAGGTATAAAAGACTATGCAGAGTGTATAGTCCAAGTTAAATCAGAATACACACGATAGTAATTCACACACAGAGACAAAATTATTCTTGTTTCATTAATTTCCCTTAATTTTTATTATTATTATTTAATGTTCGCTACTGCTTCAGTAACGATTTCCAACTTACAACGTCAACTTCAACATATATGTATTTACATACAGTCATTCTGACAGCCGACAATAGCAATATGATTATCCCTTTTATATATCTTCTCTCTTTTCTTGAATAAATCTACCGTCTCTCTCTGTCTGTGGGCTGTGTGTTTGTAGGATTCAAGTTTTCCAAAACTTCAACTAACCCTTTACCATAATACAAAACGGAATACACTTTACCGTTTACGTTTCATATGTTTTATATTTATTATTACATATTTGCATAATTCTTGTACATTTCCCATTATTCAAATTGTTCATTCGAGTATACCATACATGCGTGTTTGTGTGTGTGTCTGTCAAATTAATTTACTGTTATTGCAGTGTATTCTTGCTTCGGTTAAATACCGGAAGCTATTTACAATATTGCGATTAAGAAAACATTACCTTCCAACTCTCATCTACAAAACATATATGTATCTAAGTATCTGTATTGTTTACGACAGAGTGAAAAAGAAGTCCGGCAATTCGCGAGACATTAAATGATAGTGAAGTTTTCAACAGTGCATTTGTGTTTGACTTTCATTATAAATGTTATTCCGCACATTTTTTACCCTGTCGATTAATCGTAAGATTTTCAAATTGCAATCGTGATATGATACAATTTTGTTCAAAGATTAATCATATGAGTAATGAATCATTATTATACTAATCTTATTCTATTTTAAATATCAATCGAGTGTGTAAAATTGTGTGCTTGATTGTATTGTTGTATTTATTTACAGCATCGCGAAAACTTATCACAAATGTCATATAGGACAATTCTTCAAAGAGCTTGTTCCCAGCAAAAACTCTTGTCAAAAGTCCCAAGAAATGACACTTGTTTTGAAACTCTGATTAACAATCAACAATGTACAAATATACAAATATTTTTTCGTGTATAGTTTGAAAGGTTCAAGGAGTCTGCATATGTGATATTATGAAAAGTTATAATGAGATTTATTGTTTGTTTGCGTCATCGTAAAAAATACGGCGATTTTTCCACGGGAGGATAACATATCATAACAAACGCTAGATCATTAATGAATACATTTCAAATTTCAACTACATATGTTAAATACAAATTGAAATATTTATATGTTCCACACACACACACACTGAGCTCTTGACTGTTTGTTTGTTGACGACTGTTTCAAAACAAATGTCATATTGGTTAAATGGAAAGGTGTATTATATACTGATCATGGTATTGGCGTTTAAGAAAATACAGCCATCTACAACTGTAAACATGTGTATGCAAGTTTTAGTTATTCTATTTATGTCGTGTTTTTATGTAGCTACTATGAGTTGTTGATCATAGTCAAAAAGTAGCTGCATGTACATAAGATACTCGAACAAAATCAAGTTGAGTAATGAAATGAAAATTGAAATCCTGGTTGTGTCAAAAAATGTATTCCTTCATTGTAATTTTGTTGGATTTAATTAGACTTGATTGACATCCTTTCTTGTAATCAGAAGGAGTGAGAAATCCATGAAAACCTAAAGTGTGAAAAAGATTTCCAGTGAAAAACGCGACGATGGACGATATCGATTGAATTAAGAATTAACATGGCAACCTATACATACATAGAAAATAAAATAAATTATTTCACCACCTCTATATTCGACTGACAAACTGACAACTGACTCATACTGCCTCCTTTTTTTAACGAGCTGATCAAATGCATTCTCTATATATTCTATTGGGGATTTCGGATGGAAGTACGAATTAAAGTCATTGATTCACTTATTTCTTTGGAAAAGCTTTAATTATAGCTTCAAGCATCAACAAGAATCAGAGAATTGAGAGAATGTCATAAAAAGGTACCTATGTAGTATTTTCGCACATTCCCCCACTAAAACTACATGTACTTGTATGCGGATACTATGTACGTACTTACATACTTACATACTTAGTTTGCACAATTTTCACAAACCCCTTATAGTGACGAATGTGTTTTCGTTCAAATTAATTAATTGACATCCCATCAAGTTTCAACTTTAATCACTATAGCGATCGATGGATTTTACATGTAGAATTTGCTTTCTTGTAATTACATCAGAGTTGCTCATTTATTTGTGTAGCTGTATAGGTATATACAGTTTAAGATTCTGTGGAATCTCGTGTCATCGTATAGAATGTCGGTTTTAGTACCTTATGATGATGAACAACATGAGATTCATTAGATCATACGTGTCTTTTCGACATTTCACACAAGTACTTGAAAACGTAATACTTAATAATGAATTATGCAGTGAAACTTGCTTCAAATCTTTCCAATTTTCAATTCAACATTGAAAACAAAACAACTCACATATTTGGAAGTAGAGTTATGAAACCAAAGCATATTCAAATTTATGAAACCTTGGTTTTTTTTGCTACTGTGTAATGGGGCGGGGGTCAAAATGCATTGTATTGGGTTTCGTTTTTGATGAAAACTGTTTATACAACATGCCCGGGTATATTAAAGTAAAAGCGTACTTAATGCTGAGCCCATAACTATAAAATTAGTTTGTCATGCATGCACTGGTCAATCAAGGAAAAGTTAATTAACTTTGTTTTTTTTGTCGGCAACGAAGGTGCCGTAAAAAAATATTACGATCTTATATTCAAAGGATTTTTTTTATTAAAGATTATACAATTTCTCCGATTGTCAACCTTGATTCTCCAAAGACATAACACATGAGTTGTATTAATGAGAAATTAATGGAGTAGAAATCTTGATTTGTAATTCTCAATTCGTCATCCCGTATATGTAAATAATTAAAATTAAAACAAAGCTAACAAACTTAACCTTAAGTCGAACTAAAGCCACAGATTTTCAATCCCATCTTAATAATCGCAATCACAAGAATTAATTAAGTATTCACACTTTACGTAACATATGCGCTTGCATGTGAATATTTTTTATATCAATACAATGGAGCTCCTCCAAGATACATTCCGTTACAGTAGTTGAAGTGCAAGCCCATTGTAAATCAATAATCTAATTGTTCTCATATATGTAATATGTATGTACCCAATGGGCAATTCAAGCCATGCAAATGCACACGACTAAAGCTAAGAACAAACACTACAATCACAATAATATAATTATTATCCATGAAATCGTATGTATACAAGAGAAAAAAACTATGCAGTATTGATTTAAAGTATTTGAGATCTGTTTCAAAGTCAAATACTGTTTGAAGTAAATCCTAAAGCCACACATATTATGCACAAATCAAGTAGGTTTTAAAATGCTGTATACAACTTGTATACTTTTCGTAAGACAAAGGGCTGCTCCAAGTCTTCAGGCTATACATACTACCTACATTTAGTCCATACAAAATCAAAGTAGGTATGCGTTTCTTCATTTATTACACTTTGAATGAGTAGGTAAGTACCATATGCAATAAAATATGAAGGAGGAACGAATCTGGAGGCAAAATATCTGCAAAAAAAGTCCTACAAACGATTCGTAATAATAGTCAGTAGTCAGCTTACACACAGGTTCATGAAGCAAAAAAAGAAACATAAATCTGTATTGACTGATTAATAATTGTAAAATTTACAGGCTACACACATTAAGTCAGATTTAATACACACACAATGTCTCATGTGAGATTTATTTAGGGGTTGACTTTCCAGTTGACAGCTACTCTCGCTCTCACATGTTCAAAGTCCGTCACAATAATAAATATGTATCTTATTATTTATAGACTAGAGTCGGCAATGCAATGCAATGCATACCTATACATACAAAGAGAGGACTACAGTAATTATTATTGCAGTCATAATTGCCTGTAGCTCTTTGCTCATGTAAGTGTTCTTGTTTTACGTTTTATGTTCTGCTTCAAATAAAAATACAAATATTCTCCTCCAACAAACTCCTCTGACAATTTACGATTATTAATCTAAATCTAATATGAAAGCTCATTCCCGTCATGTTCTTTCGTTCATACAAAGGTGCTGCTGTTGCTGCTATAATTTCAACTTTTATAATCATAATCGTAAGAAGCCGAAACTAATCAAAAAAATCACTACTTCTTGACTCGCTCAGTCTGTTTCAGCTGAAAGAGGATCTTTGATTGATCTTTTTCCTCTCCTCTTAAATGTATATTATTATCCCTTTATGCTATTACACATTGTAATTTCTGGTCGACGACCGTTTGTGTTTGTATATAGGTAATATAATTTTAGCCAACTCAAATTTAAAATCAAAATCAAACTACACAATCTGCCAAACTACTTATTACACATACACACACACATAGACTTACTAATGATAATATTTGAGTTGTGATTTTTGATAAATGATAAGTAGTAAATTATGAATTGAGAGGTGAGTAGTCAGTGAGCATTAGCTATAGAAGTATAGACTATCGAGTATACATAAACTTGGATTGGATTAAAAAAATACTGATCAAGACTCAGGACACAGGAGTGAAAGAAGACTGAATCTATATACGAGTCAATGAAGGTAGAAAAAACAATGAGTACGATATATATATCGTATAGTGATACTGAGTAATGATACATAAGATACTTATGTATACATGCTGTAACTTTAAGCTCCATGGATAAAAGTTAAAGTTTTTTTGAGACTTGAAAGGCGGACAAGTAATTTCTAGACTAGAATAGTCTGATGATTGACGCGCCTACATGCTTACCAGAGAGTTTGAGTTTGAGCTTAAGATTAAAACAAAAAGCACACCGATAGGCAATAAGGCAATAACTTTTGTTTTATTAACTCTCTCATAATGAAGGTTCATAAGAGTAGTAAGTATAGTATAGTAAGACTTACGAGAGCATGATCAGAACACGTGAACTGTATCTTGTTACATTACTATTATTATTATCATTATTTTTAGTCTTGTTATATCAAACAACCTTATATTCTTGGATACACAAATCCACTAACTTTTAACGTGACTAAAAATATCATCATCATTCAAAGAAATTGAAATGGTGTGATGGTAATAACATTTATTACTATTAGATTTTATTTGTGAGTAATACTCACTGAGTATCAAAGTTGAATTGATTCATATCTATATGTTCTACATCAATTCCATCTGATCCATCTTTGTCGTCATCATCATCATCCCGCATCCTAATCCAAGTGTATACTGTATATGTACATGGAGAGTGAATTTAGTCAAGCAGTAGTAATTTCTCAAACTTTGTTTTTGTTTTCAATGCCATATAGATGTTAAAGGTCTTATTAATTGCAATGAAATAATCCATCCAATTAAATACCAAAGAGTTTATGACACACAGAGAGACAAAAATAATACACATGATTGATTGACTTTCCGTTTTCCCTGTGTGCACACACACATATAGTCAAATGACGTCCCTGTGTGTTTTTGTACATACGAATGAAGGGACAAAAACTAATTTGGAAACTCTGAAATATTTTTCGTGTTATGATCAGAAGAGAAAGGAGGAGTCTGTATTTTGATATGATATGTGTGTGTATAATTAAAATTTGGGAATAGGAAAATAAAGGAAATATTCTGTAATGGATAATTGAATTGAAAAATTGGAAACGAAAGAAATTAAAAGAAAATTGAAAAAATACAGAAGGACGTTCATTCAGATACTTCATATAAGTACTGCTCTTATCGTTAGAGATGTACATAATGCATAGTACACATAGAGGATGCAAAATACACATGAATTGATTACAAGTGGATAAGTATGAAGAGAAGAAGGAAAAAAAACCTGCTATTGAGAAAGTTGTAGTATTAATTCTTAATGAAAAATTCCATTTGACTTTGTAAACAACACACTGAAACAAGGCAATTTAAGTAAAAGCTGTGCATGTAATCAAGTCATTTAGCTTTGAATATTACGTCGATCGAACGTAAATCGTGAACTCTAATTCTCATTTGCCACTCTACCGGAAATTCTCAAGTTTCCACTAACTGTGGGCCGATGCTACTCCTGCTTCTGGCTATGCAATCCTAATTATTATTACGTGAAACAAGCAGTAACACTCAACACACACACACACACACACACACACACACACACACACACATTTTCATACTCATAATGTTCTCGCCTGACCACGGGACGGAACATAAAAGACAAAACACGTAAAAAAAAGCAACGAAATAAGATAATGAGCAATATCATCAACAAAGTATTAGGTATGTACACTATAATATTTTATGCACATAACAATGATAACTAACACCTACGTACGATACCTAACTGTGTTTTTTTACACCAACAATCAAACTTCAAGAAGTCACAGAAGTCACAATTATTTAAATCTGATTTTTTTTTTGGGGGGGGGATATATGGGATTTGTTAGCATGTACACCCAAGCGAATACCATAACATTTGTCATAAATATTGACGAGTTAATTGACTGTACAAGCCTAATTAACTAAACTTGCGAATAATTAATTTCTTGATTATGATTAAGTAAGTTTTCATGCCTAATAGACTCAGGATTTACTAATAAGAATTTTTTAGGTGCAACCACTGAGTGCTCAATGCTGTACGAATACGAATCCCATCATTTGAAGTGTCTCCACTTCCACACTTGTCTTTTTGGCTTCATCTGACTTTTCTGACCATTTCATTCTCATACTTAGGTATGCACATTTGATTTAAACCTTCACATGATGTTGGATTTCCATATACAAAAAAATACAACACACATCACCATCGCTAATTATTACCTATACCACTAAAAAGCTAGAAAATTCAAAAGTTTGCTTGTTGTTCATCCACATTATAAGTCAAATAAAATCTCAAGTCGTGATTTTTATCCCAATGAGGTTAATCTGTAAACATTTTAATTTCAAGACAAGTCATTCCGACAAATGACGCAATAATCAAGTAAAACTGTGGAGAAATGATAATAATCATGGTGATAATAACACTTATGGAAACAAACATAATTCGTTTCGTTCACTTTTGTGGTTGGTTACCTACATTGAAAATGAACAAAATCAGGTGAATTCACAATTTTTAAATGATATAGAAAAAAAGTTTATACCAGTATATTGGCAAGAAAAAGGAACAAGAAATGTGTGATTTCCTTGAATCGAAAAAAATAAGTATGTACAAGGGAACAAAAGTCAAGTGGATTTTCCAACAGAGATTCTATCTATAGATTGATTTCAAAGGAATTCCTAAATAGTAAATACGATGGAATTGACGTAAAAGTCAACATACATAAAAATGTACAATTTTTGTTTGATTTTCAATTCGATATCTATACACATATAATGATTGACTGTCTAAGTGACTGAGAGATTGCTAATTTTGACTGGTCGAACAGATATTGAGAGAGAGAGAGAGAGAGAGAATTGAGAATTGAGAATTAAGGCACGCAGAGGAATCACACCTTGATGGAAGGCAACGCCCAACCAAAAATCAAACATATTACAGTTTTGCCTATTCAACAGTTCAATTTATCTAGTTCAATTGTTGTACACTTTCCATCCGACGCATTCGTTTTAGCTTACAGCAATAATGAATGAAAAAAAAATAGTCTGTATGTACTTTTTTTTCTTCTTCTTCTTCTTTTTCTTCTTTGTTCTCAAGTCCTGAGAATACGCACATATATGGATAATTGACGCCTCAACAGACTCTAAGGAAACTTTTGTACTTTGTGTGACTAGTGACTACGATTACGATGCATTCCTTGCACCTGCACATCAAGTCAAACGTGTATATGCTTTATAATACTGTACAATTTACATAGTATCAAAAACCACCAACAAGAGCAACAATGTCATATCATTTCCATGTACTATGTACACGTATCAAATATCGAATAGTATCACAGATCCTTGATTTGAAGAAACTCTACACCGTAACAATAGGAATATTCTACACACACACACACACATATCAGTAATATCAGTATATCCCACACTTGAAGTCTGTGTACAGCATGTAAATATATTTAATATCTATGCAATTTCACTCATCGTTAATGTCCAACTGATATTATTGTGTTCCAAAGTCATCACAATAGGATTTTGAAGTATTGGTTCAAAGGGGCGAAAAAAAAATTATTGACCGCCACAACAGTCATGGAAGAAATTGATACATGTTAGTGTATA
Organism: Gisinianus flammeolus; assembly: GCA_034699125.1. Taxonomy (NCBI): domain Eukaryota; kingdom Metazoa; phylum Arthropoda; class Collembola; order Symphypleona; family Katiannidae; genus Gisinianus; species Gisinianus flammeolus. The sequence continues at coordinate 45,883 of JAIUND010000242.1, forward strand.
TAGGATTTATAAGCTATGCCAATAAGATACAATGCACACACGTATACACACATACACACAGACACAGACACAGTGAAACAGACACAATGCAGGATGTCCTATTTTAAATAATGCAATTCATTTCGATTTCAATCCTTTCCTTGTCAGCTAAAAAACTTAAAGGAGCTTCAAGCTAAAAGCTTGTTAAAAGCTCAAAATGAAAAGGAATCTCACAGCATCACCAATCTTTATATGTATAAATGTATGTGTACACCATATTAAAATCATTCATCATTTTCTGTTCAGATTATATAGCGTCCTATTCCTATATCTGTAACATGAACATGTAAACCATTTTTGTATCTATGTTTATGTTTATAGACATTTCCTTTACATCCTTTATAGCAATTTTCCTGAAATTTATCATATATATATCTATGTGTTAGCGTGATACATATATGATAAAAGTACGAAATGGGAAATTATCGGGAAACTTCTCAACAATTTGTCATTCAACTTCAAACTCAAACTGCTGAATCTTCCATCTAGCACATATCATTCATTTCCTGTCGTACAGATAGATTTTCTGAAGAAAGTTTGTCTTGAACACTTTTTAAACGCTCCGCACGTACTGTCTGTACGGAGCAATTGACATATTAAGTGCCAGTATTATTATTAGAGCGATAATTTGAGATTCGTTTTGAATTTAAAATGTCGATTCGGAATATGTGTATACATGTTATGTCAAATAAATGTACACAAGTTCTTGTGTTCTTGGGATTGAACGAGTTGCAACCAAAATACTCGATAATACTTGGGAAACTTCTTCATACCCCACTTGACTTGTCTCTGAAGGCAAATATCTGGATTTATGACAATGTTCTTTTAATGATTGAGTTAATAAATGATTGTGAGCCAGATCATTCATATTGTTCAGTTGACAACCGTGTGTTCTTTCTCCCATAGGTATTTTATGCCGTGTGACTGCTGCTGCATTTCTCTCTCTCTGCGTTTTCTCACTACACACATTCTACTTGATTCTACACAAGCAGTTACCATTTACCATGTTTGTTGCTCTTCCACATTATACGAGTACAGATCTCAATTCATAACTCATATTAGTCATATATAGTTTGTGTAAGAAAAACTGTATTTTTTACAGGACAGAGAACAACAAGACAAAGCACAGGCATAACTCCTTATTTGTACAGGGTTAAAACTTGAGAAAATATTAAGCCCTTGGGGAAAAAGGATCACACCCCTGTTTAAACACCTATTAGATGTATTTTATTTCACTAATGTACACATACATACATATATGAGTCAATAGGTAAAGTACTGGTCTTTAGAAACGCCGCTGATCGGTGCAGTATACTTTATGCCAGCAAAATATTTCTCTCTCTTTTTTGAGCGACTATATTTAGTTGGATATTAAAAATAATTCCTTACTTATATTAATCTTTTATAATTAATGTCCTGTTTGCGGAATAAAGTATCTGCCTGTGTTTGAATGGATATTGGGATATTGTAAAATTGTAATCAGTACAGATATATTCCACACAAAATGCCGTGTAACGATCACCATTACATAATTAATATGTTAATTCAAATGCATAATGCATCGTAATATATAGGACTAACTCATGGTGACTGGAAGTAGGTAAATGAGATAATCTATATACAGTCAAAGATTTCCCGTACATGTGCATACTAATATTCCATGATATGTACACAAAACATTCCTCATGCATCAAATATGTCTTGTTTTGTAAACATATGAGCTGTGCAAATCAAATGCAAAGTAAACTGAATGAATATAGTTGGCTGACCCTGACGGATGAAAAATAATTTGTGAATTGTAAAAATGCAGAGTACGAAGCGATCGATTGCAGTAAATATGTATATAGGATACAAGAGTGCATATAATCCATCTGCATCTGCATGGGCAAGATACCAAAGATCACATGTGTAATTTGCATCGTGTAATCTATATGGGAGGAATTAACAGTACATATAATAATATGATATTCTGTCATAATTTTTCTGTTCCTGAATACCATTTAGTCAAGCTCAAATTACTCTATACACAGTCTTTTTCAAATTTGCATTCCATTCCATTCATATTATGTTATGATATTGTTTTTTTTTACTTCTACAGAGATAATTTGTTGTTACATGGACACTCTCGCCCCCATATGTACAGATATATACCTATATATTTCATTCATTATTTCCCCCTCTATTCCTGTTCTTATATTGTATACTTGGGCAACTTGCCACCATTCAAATAAATGATATGTTGGGTTTCCTCGACAGTGTAAAGTACTATAATTTCATATTCCTCCTGTCACCGACAGATTATACTTATTTGACAGCATGGAGTGAAGTGTGTAAACATTTTAGTACCTATATACATGTTAAATCCTTCATTTTCAATTGGATTCGAGTCAAAAAAAAAAGAAGTCTACTGGAGGCTGTTCGTTTGGTCCACACAAAAAACATTAATAAATAGATCAAGAAAATGAGACGACGAGAACTTTGTAAAATAACGGTTGACAAATTACTCGAATGATTATACTAATATATTTTGTTGTATCGAAATCTACATCGTTACCATTATATGCACATATGATAGATGAACTCAAAGTTCAAAGTACTTTTCATTTCATTTCATTCAACATAAGTTGATTCAAGTTTTTTGAATAAACGACGGCGAGAAAAGGATTCATTCAAGACTTTTTTCCTTCCTTTATTTAAAGTTTAACAATAAGAGCAAATGAGCACAAAAAAAGTCTTTAAAATCCTTAAAGATTATTGCCCATTATTATTATAATACCAACCAAAATTACCATTACAATTTTGATCTGGGTGTTCAATTCGATTGCACACTGTCAATTTTTAATGCAACAAAAGAGAGAGAGAGTAATGACTAAACAGTGTTAAATGCTGCTGTTATAGCCCGTATATTGTGGACATTGTTGGAAGGTTTGACAGGAAAATGTACAAGAGTGATATAACTCACTGTCAAATTATTATGGTATAAAAAATGTTGAATAGAGTACTTTGTCGGGGTGTCGAAGAAAGAAAATATATTTATGTAATAATGATAGTGGTATAAATGGACCTAGTTTAATTTCCATTGCACCTTTGAATTCAAACACATTTACTTCCCAGGTATACAGATAGTAATGAAGAACAAGGGCTTGAATAAAATACAATTTTTACAGCTGCAATTTCCCCTGTAGAATAAAATACTTAAAGACGTTAAAAGCATTTTATTGAATTATTATATTTTATGCCTGATGCATTTAATCATGGGTAATTATTGGGGTCGTATATATAGGTAAAGAAACAAACTTCAAGATTTTTTCAAAAGAAAATCCAATTGGAATAAACTTGAGATAAATCATTTTGTTGTATAGTACTGCAAAAAACACTGCTCATTTTTTTCACTTTTGAAGGAAAGGAGCAGAGCATCAACTTTTCCATGTCTGTGTGTGTGCTACAGAATCACTTGACGACGACTCGCAGCTATAACTAATTCTAAATGAGCTCATAGTTTATAGTTTACACACAGAAAAATGTGTATGCATATTTGCATTTTTTTAGCATTCATCAGGGCAACTTTTCTAGTAATTTCGTGTTCTAATGATAGATTCGAACTTTTGTCATTTTTCCATAGGTTAACAAATTGTCCACAGGATTTTCCCATTAATTTTAATTGTCTAATATACATTGCTCTCCACATTCTTTCAATTTTCGTTGTCAAATTTTAAGGTTAAGGAAAATGCAAAGAAATGCAGGGAATGGAAAAAAAAAGAAGAGAATCAATTTGTGACTTGTAATGTACATATATTTACATGGAAAATGGTGTATATAGTTTACAACAATGGAAATAATGCAGAATAGTCATACAATAATGTATGTTATTTTGGCATTTGTTCATTGGATGATAACAGTCATCAGCTTCTATGCCCATTTTAAATGTACACGAGAGAGAGAGAGAGAGAGAGAGAGAGAGAGGGAGAGAGAGAGAGAGAGTAATTGCAAAAACATTAAATTAATTGTGGTAGGTTGCATAATTACAATTTAAATGCAATTGAATAATCGTTACGTCTTCATTCCACTCACACGTACCTACTTACGTACGTACGTGTATATTAATTGTCAAATCTTTGTACTTGTAACTGGGCAACTGTAACTTAAAACTCGATGAATATATAGCTAGAGTAAATACAATTAGACAATATTATTCAAAATACAAATAACAATGTATAATGCACAATGTTCAATTAAATGGCATGCAACTTGAATTATTTGGTAACTCAATAGTTTTTATCTTTGCATGGCCAGAATCCAGAATGTTGAATATGTTATGAATGCTCGCTCACTGCTCTCAACTCTCAAGTTCAATAATACAGAAAAAAAAGAATAAAATACAATAAATATTATGTCTCACATGAGCAACTTGGGTAAGGAGGAAAAAAACGCATTACATGCACATATTCATGACAGGTATATGAACAAAATATTATATACGTACGTATCAATGGATTGTTGTATGGATATGTACTTAATTATATCATTTATGATTTTGTTTGAATTTAATAGTGACCCTCCCTCCTTCACCGTATGGAAACTCACGTTCTTCCACAGGGACAACAACAACAACAAGAATAAGAGTAAAACGTGGCATAAGTTACAATTATACAATTACTAATATCCCTATTTACAACAATGACGATCACGAGGATTCATTTAGTATTTAGTATACACAAATACATACACACTGTCAAAGCCAATATGTGGTTTGTATTATGTACATTAATAAATATACTTCAAGTGTGTGTCGAAATAGTATAATAATATTATTATTCTCACACAGAGAGACATGACATTGTGACTTGTGTGCCAGTAGTCCGTGTACAATTTGACATGGACATTATAATATCGTACGTTGAGAACTACTGATATATGCTAATAATGTGCAAAATTTGCACTGCAAATGATACATGTGAGTCTAATCTCGATAATTCTATAAGTAATAAGTCAGTACATAAAAATAGGAAAAGTACAGATATCTGTAGTTTTGTGGCTGTATCTAATTAAATACTTGTACTTCAAAATTTATTATTGTTTGAAAAAAATGTACCCATAAATAAATTCATTTCAAGGCTCGGATCATTACTGTGCTCAACACTTGGTTTCCTACACATGTCATTGTATAATGAATAATAGCTGATTGCGTGTGGTAGTGGTAGTTGATGATGATGATGATTGCAGAGGGATTAGTAAGTGCATTGAGGTGCAATAATATACGATAAATGAAATGAGTGTCTCCGGCGTTGCTGGCATATTAATCTCAATGACCACAAAACCTGTACTATTTAATTAAATCTTGGATTTAGGGAAATGTAATTATGTATTGTCTTTTTTGATGAATTCTTTTAAATTCAACTGCACTTATTATTATAATGCTCTTTTACTAATGAAAATCACTCATGCTTGACTTTTTTGTCGTTGTATATTAAATACCAGACTGAATTTCCTGCAAACTCCTTTTGTCTCCCTCAATTTTTTGCTTGTTTTCATTTGTAATTGCGTATGAATTTGAAATTAAGGAACTTGCATGAACGTGAATTTGTAAATTATACACTTGTAAAATCATGCGTATTGTATACAAATTTCAGTCAAGTCAATCAAGAACAGAATAAGGACAGGCAAATATGTTGACTCACAACAATTGTGTATGCCTAATTCGATCAAGGACTCTAACAATTTATTATTTTTAGATTCAATTTAATTATCAAGAACGAAGGAAAGGAGCAAAGCAATTTGACTACTTCAGATTTGCCCGAATCAACCAAAGTTTTACATAGTGCTATGTACTAAAAAAAATGAGTTTTTCTGTAGGTACTGAAAGATGGGTGATAGCCCAGGTGAATTTACAGGATTTTTTTCTGGGCATTTTCCATCTTTTGCTAAACACAATTCCTCATGTGTTTATCTGGTGCACAATCTACAATGGTGCTATATACTTACGTATACTGATAACGCAGATTACAACACCGTACGGCGTGAAGACAAAGACAGAAGACACAGCGTCACTTGTTGACGTTCGCTTGTTGTGATGGTCGATGGTGTTTGGATAAGCAAAAACTGTTACTGTGAGCATCACCAAAGAGTTTGAGCAGGTACGACTGTGCGAGTGGTTCACGTAGACTCTACTGCATAAAAATATATGCATAATAAATTCAGAATTAAAGTATTTAAGTTGATGGGGATATTCCTGTGCCGAGAACGCATTGAACACATTGAGACAAAAAAAAACAGACAGAAAACAATAGAGATGAGATGGTCAATGCTTTGGCTCTTTTGCTTTTTGCTCACACGTGGACGTGACTTTAAAGTAAATTGAATTACGTAAGAAGAAAAACAGCAGAGAGTGTATAAAAGACTTGAAATCTACAGATTGGAGACTGTGTAGTTCAAATGTATATACGTTTGACCACATATAAAATTCTTTTTTCTTTACAGAATAAGTACACAAATGCACAATATATCAAAGCAACTCAACTGGGTACATCAAAAACAAGTAAGCTTGTGGATGCAAATACAGATACAAATTTATATTTTGTATTAGAACAGCTATAGTAAGTGACAATGAGCTATAATTCTTCCCCTTTGCCTCAAGAAACTCCAAGAGAACGTGATTGTAGGTGCCAACAGATTCATTATACATACTATATCAGTACACACACACACTACACACATGTGTGTGTTGCATATGGATTTTTGTTACAATTATAATGTATAGCATCTTGTGTTGAATTTTACGCTACATTTTGTATGTGTATATATACGATAATGCGATCCAATCTCAAATGGATTTAATGCTTGAGCTGAACTACAAGCCGCCAAATGCCAAATGAAAATCAACAATTATTTATGATACCATTATACCCATCTGAATGTATACATGTATATGTGCTTGTGTATATAGCGAGTACACCCAGCATCAGTCTGTACACATATTTATTATTTACCTTTGAATGCAAAGACAAGAGCTCTTTTATGTACTCTCTTACTATATTAGTGTGTCAAATTATGGTGATCGGTAACTGGAATTTCATCATTGCTATTCGGTAATTCATGCATTTATTCATTGACTGGATTCATTCACCATTCGTCATTCGTTTTCTTCGTCTTCATCTTCTCTGCCTACATCTACATGCACATACATTGCATCTATGTATGCTCGACACAGACATTTACAACACTCAACAGTCCCAGCATCAAGATAAATGGACTTTCAAGACCCAATGAAACAGTGTATGTACATGTACATACATATTTTCAATACAAAAAAGCACCACTAAATATAGTTATAACTATTACAGTGTGAGATATTCAAGATTGTATAGCGTATAATAGGTACTTGAATTCTCCATCTTTTTTCGATATCTCTGTCAGCAAAAATCAAGGAGCAATTCTATACATAAGATAAAGTAACTAGTTTGGTCCTGTTGCCCATTCATTATCATTTAATGTATATTATTTCTCGTACTAATTTTTCCTTCATTGATTTTCCTTTTGCTCACACGCCGCTTTTAGGCTTTTACCTTATTCAAAGTCATTAAAAAAAGTATAGCAGTATAGCATGAGAAGATTCAAGAGATTCAACTAATTAAATTTGGTTAGTTTGCGTTGTCAGCAACTGTTTCATTTTCTCATTGAATATATATAGTTAAGAAAAATGGAGAAAAAAAGATGAACTGCCATAATTTTATAATAAGCCATAAGATACGGAATATCATCACCATCGTCATCATCTCAGCAGCAACATGTGACATAAATTAGCTAAAAGGAACGGCCTATTTAACTTTGCTGTTATTTCACTGTGTATTTACATTCCATCCCTCTCTCTCTCTCTCTCTCTCTCTCTCTCTCTCTCTCTCTCTCCCTCTCTTTCTTTAGTTTTAGTGTCGATGGTCAATGAGTCATCACATACACCAAGTATAATGTAATATATGTATAGATTATTATTATTATATAATTTAGTTGCAGCGTTGAACCTATAAAATGTATTGGCAATAGTAATAATTACTACTAATTACACACTATTCAGTACTCTCTGACAAATGGCATTCACTTTACGTCCCATATACAAACAAAAAGAGTGATGGTTTAATATAGTAAGTATAGTAATGAATATTACATTTTTCATTCATATTTCATACTTGTATAGAATAGAATAGATAGAATGACAGAGAATAAAAAAAACGAAGACGATTCATTCAAAATGAAATTGATTTGAACATTTGTCTCGTGTGTACCATACATTTTTTTCTCGAGAGGTTCGGCTCGGAATTTTTTGTGTATAGTATAGTAAAACATTTTTTTATCATCACTTTTACTCTCGGACGTCTGTCCTGCCTGTGAAATATATGCATAACATTTTTTTTTTCACCCATTTGCCTTTATGTATGGTTGATGTGTATTGTGGCCTTAAAATATGAGCTATACGCAATCGTAAGACATGCAATGTAATTTAATCAAGTTTTGGTAAATAATATCGTATAGCAAGTGTAGTTTGTACGGGGTACAAATGAAATGCTCAACTCCATTTCAAATTCCATTGCAATTTTTGATAGGAAACATACCAAACAAAATGAAAAGAATATATATTTCGGAATGAATGGAAATAGGATGGCTTTGAATTATTTAGACTTCTTGGCTTTTGAAATTAATTTTATAATATGTATATGTAACTATAATAAATTTGAAATTGAAATTGGCCAGGGATGTGAGCTCTGCCTCTGATACAGGAGATTAATTTCTTTTCACATACAGTGTACTAGTGTTAAAAATCTATATACAGGACAGTATAATAAATTATTGTCAACTCGCTTCTTGGTACTTCTCATTTCTATATTTCTACCTTGAGGATTTAATGCAAAAATTCTATTTTTAAATAATTGCATTGCGTTATCATCAGTTTTTTTTGTGTTGTGTTGTTATTGTGAATCGAAAGCATTCACTCTCTCAACTTATTATTAACCTCAAAACTCACGCCTTTTTTTCCATCTTTTCTCACTGTACAACAATATTAACTATGCCCGTACACACTATTATGTCATACATACTTATATATTTTTTTTTTTCTAGTGGGTTACGCACTACGGACAACAGAAAACAGACAACATTGAGTAGCAGCAGTACTCTGTCAACTTGGATTACTATTATTATGACTATTATTGTTAAACTCTCAAAGTTTGTCATAAATTGTAAATAGTTCTCCACAAATTCTCAAAAGTGCTTGAGCTCTACATATATCTGTAGTTGTGTGTAGTCTTAAATAATTGGGAATTAAAGTATTATTTACCCATTTGAATATGTGTGTCAGTGAGCTTTGGGGGGAGAATGAGAAATGGCACTTACAAATACATACTTAATTTATTATTATTATTATTATTTACAGTGTCTCCTTTTAATAAAAAGAATTTTTGTGGACAAAAAAAACTGACCACCACATATTACACTGACCGATGGTCACTGTCGTCGCATATTAAAATATTTCATAATGAATGAAAATTTTGACATTTACGTGCGTGTGTGGGAAGGTGTTCATAGTTAATGACGGCAGTATATTGATAGCAACTTATACTGTGAGTGTAATTCTATAAGATAATTTAGAGTTAGGCGTTCAATGTGCACGTAACACACGTAAAACGTAAATTGAAGGCATTCAATTATCCCAAAATGTACTTTGTCATATATGCACAATGCACAGGGGATATGTGTTTTGTGGTTTTTCTGCCCCTATATGTACGATATATCTGCAGTATTTATGGTTTACTTGAGTACTGAACCTCGGCGTTCGTACTTTTTATTCAAAAAAAAAGGAAAAAAAAGGCTCATGGCAAACATAAAATAAATATAGCACAACACTATATACTGATTTGAGTATTGATATGATAGTTTAGAGTATTGACATAATCTTCTGTACATGGTTCAAATGGCAAAATTGGCTAATTACACGTAGGCAAATGTATTGGACGAGTTATATATTTTAAAAAAAAGGAAGAAAGCTTTCAACCTTTTGTCCTTAAGTCTGAACCCACGAGCATAAAATACTTATGTAGACGATTTTTTTTTTCGAGTTTAATTAAAGAATCAGAGCCTTGACGGTGCTCAAAAAAAAGTAAATTGTATCGTAATATATGAAAACAAGTACAGATAGGTCAGACTTTTGTTGGTGGATTGTTTGTTTGGTTACCGTTGTTGAGGAATAAATGCAAGTCATAATTTAAATAATGTGTATATGTATAAAAGTAATGGCTCTCTGGGTATATATTTGAATTGCAATCACCAAAAATCCTCAAGACCAAGTGACAGCATTAGATTTTTGGTTTCTGTACATATGCGGATGGCCACTGGCAAAGTGGGAACTATAGCAAGTAAGTACTAAATAGCAAATAGAAAATGTGGAATGGCAATGAATTCCATAAGATTCAAATCCACAAGTTCTTTTATTTTCTTGTTCTTTTTATCTTGACTAAAGTCTTGAGAGCGCCCAAAGGACGTGAGTATACACATGGAGTCAAACCTTATTATTATTATTGTTACGCACAATGCATACGTATCTGTATGTATATATACACACACACACAATTTTACACAGGTAAGTGATTGAATTTCAAATCGAGAAATACGTACTTACATTGTGTTTATATATGTATAGGAAATTCCTTTTGATATGATTTGAATTTTTTTTAGAGCCGAGTGTGTGTGACTTCACCTGTACAGTCATAAAATTATTTGATAGCCTTATTTAAAAGGATAGCAGTCAGCTGCTTTTTCTTTTACTTCTACATTTGTACAGTGACTAAATGACTTTTTCTTTTACGATCCACAATATGAAACAATTAATTTTGGAATTTGGAATCTCCAGTCTCTCAAGTCTCCCTTTTGTTTTGTATTATTTGGGTTTCGTTGTCGTTTTGAATTTTAGATTGAACGTCAGTGTGGTTCATATTATTGCAGTCACATGCTGTAAAATGTTGCGTCTCTCTCTCATCTCATCGTCAGTCTCTACGCCGTAGAGTCTACGGTATGAGAAAAATATATCATGTGAATTACAAATTGTTATATATATATATATATATACGTAAACATACATATATAAAAATTTATAATAGCTTCAAATATATAGAATGTAGAGTGTAGACGCTCTTGTCTGTATGTGGTGGCTTCAGTTTTAATTGGACACATTGCGAAATTTTATTGGACACGCATACTCTCCATTGATTGCTCCTGATATGTTACAGAGTGGATCAAAGGTTCTACTAAGAAATTATTATTTATTATGAATTCTTATCAAAGAAAATTATTTATTGTCTACTATATACGAAGCAATTCATAAAAATGTTTTTCATTCCATGTACACGAGGAAAAATACTAAAGGCAAAAAATAATATGAAGTGGGTTCATCCTGCCTTTTGATCGCCATATATTCTCAAATATTGTTATTATTTTTTCATCTTCCTTCAACATCTCACACGTTACAATTACATAAATCATATATATATACACATGTTTATTTACTTATGGATTCACCAAGTTGGGGATATTCTTCAAAGGTAAAATATACCCAAATCCTTAACACTTTTAACAGTCCAAAAAAATCGAGCAGTGTTACTTGCTCAGCAGTTTCAATTTGTACAATTTTTTATTGTTTGTCCGCCTTGACAAAATATGTGAAAACACAAATGAAGATCTTGAGACTTGAGAGGCCTAAAAGTCACATATCTGTTTAAGACTTGTCGTCATAAATTTAAGAGTAGAAGAAATTAGAGAATAATGAATAATTTTCCAAAGTAAATATTTGTGCTGTATACAGTTCACAGTTTGCTGTTAACTTTTGAGGATTCCAGTCAAGAAAAAACCTCTTCAATCTGACCATAATCGTAATATAATTAGAATTCTAATTATGATTACACATGGGATTACGATCATTATTATGATAAGAGCAGGAGGTTGAGGAGTCCAAAGGATTTTTTTTTTTACTTTACTTTCCTCGTCAAATTAGTCAAATACAGATGCATATGTATGCTTATGCTTTGCTGTTTACACACAGTCAAGAATGCAGACAGAGATGACAAGTAAGTCAACATAATATGAAATTAAAATTAAAAGCCGACATATAAGGAAGATCTTAATGATAAGATCATGAGGTATTCTTTTCCCACGGGGGCAACAAGGCATGACTTTTGTGTGTGTGTGTGTGTGTAGCACAAACTATCAAGTTTAGTGCGTAGGCGTCAATCATACCAAATTAATCACTGTGTGGTAATTCCAAAATAATCGTAAGTAGCAAGCAAACTTTTACTATAATGTAAATATTTGTTTGAATCTTATTAATATTCTTTTATGCACAACTTTTCCTGCCTGCTACTACACATCGCATCATAATATACGATATGATGTGAAGAGAGTAGCAGCGAGAGAAAGAGACAAATGCTTTTAACGCTTAACATAAATTCTCTAATGTTGAGTGTAATCCAAATAGTTGTAATTAAAAACTTTCGGAGAGCAAAAGCTAGAGGGTACAGCTTTGTGTACAGTTTTCTTTTGAGATAACAAAAAGTCTTTATAGAAAACCATTTAAATTATTACTCATCCTCAAAGAGAGAGAGAGAGAGAGAGAGAGGGAGAAAGAGGGAGAGAGAGATCCTGATAGGCATTTTGTTTACAATTATTGCAGTAGGTTACTAGTACTTAGGAGTTGAGTTCCTGTATATATCGTCGTCCATTATTATGACGTTTTATTATTATTATCATTATGTTGAGCTGTAATATCGTAAGCTTTATGGGAGATCCGCTTTAAACGCTTAAGCTGAAACATCCGCTTTTCGTACATGATTATTACTTTTGAATTTTTACATGCAGTTGATGAGAAATCACAATTACCCACCAAGACTTTCATGTAATTTGAAGTACATCGTTATTGTTACATTTTATAATTACTATCCCTGTAAGTGTACAATGTATAACATGATGACTGTTGACGCGGTATGCTGCGGCGATTACTACAAATTATATATATATTATGTATGTAAAAAAAGTGCAAGTCTATTTACTAGCTTTGAACCTAGGATAAAAGATTCACAAAGTTCATTCACTCCAACACGCTTATTTTATTTTCCTCTTGTTCTAATGTGATTCAGAAGTCAAGAGAATTTATAATACTTTTCTCTATTTTTGGTAATCCGTTTTTTAATTAATTTGTACCGTAAACGGGGGTGAATTCGGCCACTTTGACCGAATTTTCAACTTTGGACATGCACATCTTTTTTCTGTGTTAGAATTTTTTAATGAAACTTGAAACACAATTGTCGCAACCTTTTGGCATTGGGTGAGTATTGAAAATATTTTTATATTATTGTACATGACTGAGCAGGTGTTCAATTTATGTGTGGGGTGAATTCGGCCACAGCTGGGGTGATTTCGGCCACTTCCTACAATTGAAAAAGTAAATCATCTTTTCACTCCTATTTGGCACAATTTGTGTTTAAATCATACAGAAAAGTTTATTTGGACCATTTTGCATCTACATCTACAACATCTACACAATGAAAAATAATTTTTCAAATTTTGAGCCGGTCGGACGTTGATCTTATAGATTTGCGACCCTTTAAAAGCTACTTATTCATCTTTCACCCAGAAAGTTACCCTTGAATGAACTGACCATTCTATTATTGTTGTCCAGTAGAATTTTAGCGACCATTTGAATATCCAATTTTGTCAATGATTGCCCAAATTCCCCGCAAACGACAGCAACGTTGACGAATTCTCCGCTTGTGGGAATACAGTTTGACCACCCCGAGACTTGTTGTGGATTTTTTGGTTTTTTCCTGTGCAGAGTTGATTTTGGAATTTTGTGTAGTTGTTTCTCTGTAAATGACAAAGCTCCTCGCTTAATTTCCTCAATAGCATTATCGATAAATATCGTCGGTTGACAGATTATTCCGACTTCCTCGAAGTCCAATTTTTCTCTTGTAATTTCTTGGCATTTTACTATATTTTACTATATTACTATGTTCACAATTCACAAATATTCAATTCAAGACAAAAATAAAATTGATTTCCAAACCGATTTCAAGGAAAAAATGGGAATTAAATGTAATTCCGCACTGGCCGAATTCACCCCAATTTCATCATAAAATGAAGCGATTTAGGAAAATCAAGATAATTTTCACAAGGTAACAACTTTCAACAAAATTTATCTACCGCTTTGATGACAAACTATGGCGGTAATTACGGTAACAAAACCATTTAAATTGCTAAACCCAATCCAGAGATCCAGACAAAGTTTTTGACTGAGAAAAAACCAACAATTTTTGTCGAAATTCAATCTTCGGCCGTACGTGGCAACCATCGGTATTTTCCAGGGCATGCATAATAAAATATTTTAAGAATACGATGCCAATTAATTAGGCCATGAAGCATTTTTTGAAATATTCAAGTAAATGCATAAGATATTACCATTAAAGTTGAAATTTCCGTGTCCAAATTCACCCCCGTTTACGGTACTTCGTTTGACCATCAGCTAAATGTCGACTCAATTTTGAGTCGACCAGTGCAGTTTTTGTCGTGGTCAACAGAAAATCTTAAATATTGTCACAAGATTATTCAAATTAACCTTTTTCGCTACGTAGACTCTGGATTTCCCATTTAAGTTATAAAAGCTATATGTACATGTGCAAAGAACTATTTGAGAATTTGCTTTCATTTATGCATATGAACTCTGAAACCCTGTGTGAATTTATAGAAAACGTTTCTGCTATATGTACATGCGGCAATGAAAATGATAGAAATCTTTTCTTTGTGGAATATATACTCACACGGAATGGATTAGAAAATCTTGATGGAAGATCAGAGTGAGTCTGTAATGTATTGTATAATAATGTTGTTATTGTTTTGTGTTTTATGGGAATTTAGTAAATTCTCGCCATCTGAATAATCTTGACAATTATTACACTTGCATATGGGTTGCAAAAAAACTGTAGTCACATTTTATGACTAAAAACCCCCCGTCTGGTTTACTGAACTCTCAAGCGTCGTGAGTCCACTTTTGCACACACATTTTCTTCTCTTTCTCTTTCAATGTCTGTGTGATTAATTTAATTCAGAATTCACTAAAGATTTACCAACGCACTTTTTACTTTCTCAAAAAACAAAATGGTTCTCTGCCTTTGAATGAATTCAGGAATTCTACAGATGCAACAGTCTTTACATATTTGTAGAAGCTGAGTTTTACATATTGAACTGACTTTCTCCTAGAAAATAATATGAACTGAGTATTATGTAGTGGAATTTGAAAACGAGTAAATGCATCCTTGTGTAATAATCAGGATGATGATGATGATACATTTTGCTAATTACTTTATATTTTTCGGGGAGTAAATGTAATGAGGATTTCCTCCTAATTATATTGTCATTCATCAGTTTTCCGTCTCATCTTCGTCTGTTGTACACCATGTAATTAAAATATACTTTCTGACACCGACCTTCTCTCATACATACTTGTTTTTTCTCTCTCTCTCGAAAGATGATATGAGAAAACATGGCTTGATTTTCTTGGTTTGCCTACTTGGCTTTGAAGTTTTGAATTGGAATATATGTTTAGTATTTACTATTTACATATGCAAATATTTTGGCAAAAAGACTCATGTTGATAAGAAGTGGAAAATATATAAAATAAAATACCTACTGGATTCTGAATCAAGTTTAAATTGAATAGCAAAAATTTACAGAGGCAACACTCCAAAAAAATAGTATATTTAATTTTTAATTGGAGGTTATACTACACGAATGAAAAAAGCTGTCAAGTAAATAATTTGTGCAGAGAATTGCACAAAAAATGCCAAACACACACAGTACAGATCAAAATTCATCTCATTTCAAGTAAAACTAAAAAAAACAGTAAGGGAAATGGAGTCTGAAGGTCTCTCAAATTGAGTTTATAATGAATGAGCAAATGTATCAATTTTCCTTTTCTTTCCACGCTACCACCTTGTATTCATTCTACATTCTACAGTTCAGTCACATCCTGTGAATTATTTCACTTTTCCAATGCAAGGTAAACTCTTTATTATATTATTATTCCCAATTCGCACATTCGTCAAATTCTGAATAATCATCATGCTCTATAATCAACCATCATCTCACACAACAGCATATATACACCACATTCATACAGTTTGTCTACACAATCACACTACAAAATAAAAGTTGATTAACTTGATTATGTGCAAATTGTATTCTGCTGCTGCGACTACTGCTGCGGATCATATACATAAATTGAATTGAATTATATATATATGTATAAACTTTTAAATTTAAATTCAAATCTAAACGTGGCTAATCAGACTTGGGCGGTTGTATACACAGTTTTTTTTTCTTTATAAAAAGAAATTTCCATGCAAAAATACAGATATATTTATATATACGAAAGTACACATTTTTGTTTTAAACTCGCCAACAAAATTATTTGATTTAAAGATTCCGTTTGTCATGTCATTTCCAACCTCCAACATTAGCATTAACTCAAATTCAATTTTTGTAGATACAATATAAGTGTGTATATGTTCCCTCCATTCACTCGCAATTTGTACAAATAGTAAATACCAGTAGACTCAAATTACTTTGAGAAAAATACATGGGAGGTAGCACGGAGTACATTACAACAAATTTTCCAAACTCACGCCTTTTAGCAATAATCTGTACAACTGATATGCTAAAATGCTTAGGACAAAAAAAAGTACTTAAATTTGGGATGGTAATGTATCCTGTAATAACGTGTATAACTCATTTTATTGACAGAGTATTAAGTACAGTACGTACATATAGAACGTATAATGTATGTATTTTGTATATCTGTCTGCGTATCGGCGATGAGAATTCCAGTGTACACAAAAAAAAACTCATACGATGAAACCTGAAGAAATATATATATATATACCATGCGAAAACACAACAACAAGTATAGATAGTGAGAGAAAAAAAACATATCGAACCTCATCACCGTAAAAAACCAACAGAATTTGTTTAGCGTTCAACCATTTGCAATTCATTATATGTATATATTGAGAATGAAATGGAAATAGACAGGAATAAAAGAAATTAGAAACTTATGCTGAAACAAGAGAGAGAGAGAGACTAAATTGTCATTAAATGTGCATTACCACATAATTATCACGTAACAAGCAACTATGTATTTAGTATATTAGCCAGTACTGTAAAAAGGCGAATCCTTATCTTGAATATACTCTTGCAGTCTCTCTCTCTCTTACACTCACAACTAAAAAAAACGATTAATCGTACAGAAAAAACAGAGTAACATCTCAAATCAACGTTTGAATCAAACAACGTGGAAAAATATCTCTTGAAATCGAAATAAAAAAAATTCATATCCATGTAAAAGTCACCACGATAATATACATACCTAGTATTGTATACCAAAGTACAAGCTTGCTAAATTGATATTTTGTATGTGTGTACCTACATTTTTGTTTTTGTGAAAAAACACTTGAATGTATTAAGTAAGCATAATTTAATACGGAGAAAGGGAGGGCCTCAAATTATACAGCTAATATTATGGTTGTATCATATCCCATCGCATCGCATCGCATCATATTGAGTAAACTGAAATATTCAGATGAATAAGATTTGCTATCTTGCGAGTAATTCAATAAATAAAAAATTGTGCACAAGAATTTGTTATACATATATCTCCTTTACGACATGATAGTTGAACCTCCGCCGTCAACATTAATGTTAACTTCTAACAATAAGTTTATAAGAGCTGAGAGATTCCATGATGCTATCAGGTGTGTACATGTGTGCATCAAGATGTTACGTAAAGCTTCCGGGAATCTTTCCTAAAACCATTTCACGACTTTTCATATTGAAATTATTATACATACGTAATAAGTATACTCTTCAATATAGATATATATATAGTAATAAAAGCTAAAGTAACATTTAATATGGGCTTTATACATTGCAGACATGAAGCTGTTTATGTATGCACTAAGTACCAGTATATGCATGTCTGTAAGTATAGAAATTAGAAATACTGATGTATGAAATATGAATGGCTTGACAGACAGCACAATACTGAAAAAAATCTATTGGGATTTGGTGAGCAAGTCCAGATAGGAATCTTTTTTGGCAATAATAATAAAAAAAATTGCTGATATTAATCGATCCTCTAGCTAAATATTCTGTAATCTGTGTGTGAGTTACGTTTGAGTTTGAGTTTGACGAGAATGTACAAGCTACAAAGTATCAAACTGTAATAAATGCGTGTCGTATACAAAATCTTTATCCTTGTCGGTGTTGAAGAGCGTTTGCAGAAAGTTTTTATTTTTCAGTTACACAATCCCAATCAAAACAGATATATGTGAGAGAACTGACTAAAATTGTTTTTCTTTTTTCGCTTGAAGAGATTATTTGAGATTGAGAGGTCCCTTTTACATTACATATGGTCCGAGTATTCATAGTGATATTAATGATATCATATTATTATACAAATTCTAAATTAAGTTGTATATATGGTTAATGGCTTTGATTATGTACAGATATAGGAGCTCGCGGTCGAGACAAACGCAATACATAATAATATACAGATATACAATTGGCAAGTCCAAATCAAGATTCAAATCAAAAATCCACAGTGACAACGAGAACAAAGACTTCAAAAAAAAACTCATGTCTAACAAGTGTGACAATTTTTGGTGGGGAATTTTTATGATTGTTTTTAATTTCGTACTATTAAAAAATAGTGTTTGCATACTAAATGTCTGTAAGTATGCACATTCGTTAGTCTGCAAATAAAGTTTTAAATAATAAATATTGTTTTTAATTCTTAACTTAATTTCATTGTGACTTGTTACATGGAGTCTTAAATTGTTCTGTACAGCATAATATAGTGTATGCATATTTCCTCAGTTTCAAAGCTAACGTCCAAAGTTAAAAGGTTTAGAATGGTAAAATGGTGTGAGCATTGAAGAGAATTGTAATTAAGACTGACTGCCATTATTATTTACTTTTGACGCTACGTTGACGCCGACTGTCAACCAACCCGAAACGGTGTCAATTAGGAAATCCAAAGCAATTATTCATTATATATTGTATGTAGAAATGCATTATATACCCAATTAAAAGGTTTTTCATTATCACACTTCTTCATCATCATCATTTCATAGTAATGTTTTTCTTTTCTTGATTTGCTCAAGCTAATGAAAGGTGTGTGTTGAAGAATTAGATTAAAACTACTGCATATCACAAAGATAATAACGTCCATCTTATCTGTGATTTACAATATAATACAATATATGTATGTGCAATTCAATGTACATAATTTCTTTCCTTCCCTACAAAATTACAAGTTTCTGTCCAAGTTCTCTCTCTCTCTGTGTGTGTGTCTGTGTAGGATTGTAAATCTTAATTCAAAATTCCAATTCAATGTTACGAGTCCAATGCAAATAATGTAGTAAGTAATTAATTATATAATTTGAATGGATTTCGACAATAATGTTTGAATTGACAATAATTACGAGTTGACTACACATGGAATTGGGTCGATATAATCTAAATTCTCAATGTGAGGGCAAAATGTTGAACATATAGAGAGTACAATATAAAAAAAGTTATTCAATATTTCTGTGTGATCTGCTGTGGTGATCACATAATACACTACACCACACACAGTACACACACACATGTGATTTGAGGGTGTTGCAATGAGCTTAAACAAATACAGTTCAGTCAGAAAACTTGTTCTCATTTCTCACTCATCTTTTTCTCAGGTGTGGGTCTATGAGGAAAATATTATGACAAACCATCAGACCTATACACAACCATTTTTGCATAATTTGTATGCATGTACACATTATAAGTTCAGTGAGAGAGATATATAGAACATTAACAACTTAAATATCATTGGACATTATACAATCCATTTGATATAGCTGTTCGCTGGATGAAAAATGCAGCTTGTCAACGTCATAAACATTTAAACAAATAAACTATATTGAAAACTTTTATAAATCTGAACCCATTTTTTCAACTACTAAAGTATAGTTTTAATATATGCAACTCATTTGTAACTCTTTAGTTTTATTTATATCAGAATCCATACGATGCATAACTGACAAGACAAAAATCCTCGACACTTTCCTTTCCCAATTTTCATTGGGAATTTTTCAGTTTCAAATCATTGTAGGGTTCAAAAAATAGGTTTGTTTTACACTCTCTCACACTTGTCAAAAAATGAGCAATGTTGAGAAAGCGACTCAAAATTATGTATTCTCATTCTCATCGTGAAACTAAAACTATAGCTAAACATTTTATTCGCAAACACACACACACACATGCACAAAAAACGAGGGATAGAAAGATCAAGTTCTGTAGTACTTCTGTACAATGGTAATTTATCCATGTTATAGAATTTTACATGCTTAATTTTTTCCTCAGGAGTTTTTTTTTTCCTGTGTAAAAGACACTCACAATTAAATTGTATACATGCTTGAATGAAATGTTTCGAATTTTTCCTTCCTTTTTTCAATTATCTGTTTTAATGCGTGAGCCCATAAAACAAATGCACAAAAAATTTTTGTAGCTTCTACAGAAGTTGTATTTGCTTTACATTTTTATTAATTGCTCGCCGTTAGTAGAATACATACAGAGGTGTAGGTATATTATATTATGATTGGTTAGTCATTTATGTATGTACAATCTCCATTAAGATTAAGAGAACCATCTTACATGCATTTATATGTACATACATACTAGTAAGTGTATCACCAAAGAATGCCTGAAAGTTTTTCGTCCGTCGTGTGGACGGACAGCTAAGACAATTGGTGCAGAGGGCATCATTCCACACTTTATAGTAACAAATAATAATAATAATAATTTGGCATTATTTGGATGATGATACTCAGGCTCATATGGGCCATCAACATCCACATCATCATCATGCGTCATGCCAAAGGCCAAAGGTAAAAAGTCGAGAGAAAAGAAAAAGCGAATGGGAAAAGGGGGGGGGGGAAACTAGAACTCAGTCATGTGTAAAACATACACATAAAACATTATACAGATATTATAGCAAGTGCAAATGGATAAAACATTAGAAAACACATGCGGCATGTTCATCTCATAGGGTTTTAACTTTTACACATCTGTATATTATACACAACGAGACATTCTGTAAACGCGTGAAACTCTCGCGAAATGTCACTGGACGAGTTGGCAAGTTTTTTTCTTCTTTCTTTCACTCGAGAGTCGAACTCTTTCTTCACCTAATGATCAATGGACTGACCGACTCGTTCTGACTTGACCAAAAGCAAAATAAGAAAAAAAAGATGAAAAAAAAATGAGCCAAAACTTTGTATTTGTATTAGTTGGTGTTGAGCAGTTTCTGTTCAGTTTCTGTTCAGAAAAGAATTCAAAATTCAAACATCGTTCATTTGAATCTATTCAGAATTAAGAGAATTACGAGTATGATGATTATGATTACAAATGGAATCTCTTTCTCTCTCTCTCTCTCTCGTCCCTTGATACACTGTGCCGTCGTGTCAGGGCATGCAGTGCAAAAAAACATTATGTTAAATTTACAAGTTTATACATTTTGCACGCATGACATTCATTTTTCTACAAACAGATGCACATATACATATACATATTGTGTATATAATATGGAGTATATATATATGTATATGGACACGCCATGGTAGAGTCTAGTCACAACAACTAATCAAGTGCCAAGTCGACCGACCAGTCTCAACATTTTCAGCAACTCGCCGCTCTAGCTAATGACATTAACTCTTTGCTCTTTTAATTATTATGTGCATTGTTGATGGTGGAGTTTCGGACACTCGCATTTCTTTTTTGTCATTCTAAATTCTCCGTATATAGTCAAAGTCACATGCACATTTGCACATAATACAAATACACCGACAGAGCAAAGGCAAAGACAGCCGAAGAATTTGCATATATTTGTTGAGATAGGCGTTTAATAATAATACGCTAAGTACATACTCATCAGTATACATTTTATTATTATTATATATATGAGCCATGTTTTCTTGTATAATTATCTGTATTGGTTTTAGGTCCATTGACTATCGGCTATTAACTAGATATATTAACTATTAACTATTGACGACTTATTGAGACAATTGAGTAAAATATAGTAGTAAATACAGATACATGCTAATGGGGTTCAAAATCTATATCATATCAGCACGGAATAATATGGTCTTTTTATTTATTGGTTGTTCATCTTCGTGACTCCCTTGACTTGTACTCAAGCCAACAAAAAGTCATTTACATTTGAAATTGAAGGTAGCCAAAGTCGGTGTGTGTCTGCTCTGCGACCTATGAGCACGTACACCGTATGCAAATGGATTTATTGTATTGTATATTGTATATGTAGTGAATTGTATATGTACATATTCTCTAGAGTTGTCTCACACACGTCATGCCGTGATTTGTAACAGCTGGCTATATAATCCTTATAACTGACAAATAACAAATAAATATATTGTTGTTGTTGTTGTGGGGTCTCCTGTGGGGTTACACTCTCCGTCGTCAACAATGTATGCTCATGTCAACAGTTTTTTGTTGAACCTTTTCCCCAAATTGTCTCAACATTCACACTCCAAAGTAAATAAGATAGCAGGTACATTTTAAAGTAATAATTGAGTATTTAAGTGTATATCTATACGCATGAGAGAATGTGAAAAAAAAACTTCAGGGATTCCAGTAAATTTTGTGTGTATTTTCTATTTTGACTATTTTACTCTCCATTATTCGGACTTTGTATATGTATATGAAGTTAAAATCATGCAAAACCTCAAAACCTCATATTATATAATAATAACCAAGCAATTCACCATTGAACAGGAGAATTAATGAGATTCTTTTCTTCTCCTGTTGTGGTATATTCTTCATTGTGGTTGTTAATTTGATTTGGGTTCGGGATGAGACGCTTGAGAATAAATGAGAATGGAAATGAAATTATTGTGCACAAAAATTACGCGTGTAGAATAGAACAGTTTTTCAAAAGTGTGTAATAATAATAATAATAATAATAATAAGCAGTACGTACGTAAAACGTAGTAAGTAAGTAGCAAAAGATAAGTTATACAGGAAAGTCCCTTGCATAAAAAGTATACACAAACAGACAGACACACAAGAGAATGAAAGTGAAAGGACAAGTCAGTATAGTGTAAAGCAAGTAGGAGTATATGAATTGGTTGTGGGTAAAAAATAATTCATATTCTTTCCACATAACCAAAAGAGTTGTGTAATGGTAAAATATCATATGGAATACAAATACACATCTAACTAGAATATTAATAAAAAAAAAAAAAACAAAATTCCAATCCCCAATAATGATACATTTTTTGCTAGTTTTTGACTTCTGACAACAATGTGCGGTCGAGATTATATACAGATACAGAACAAATAAAGAATGAAAATGGTATCTACAGATACAAAGGCAATGGCTGAATTAAAAAAATGTGGATATTGAAAAATTCTGCTACAGTGTTATGCGGGACTTATTATTTCCATTTTTATATCGTTCTAGTTTTTCCTTTACTTCTCAATGAATCCTTTTTCACAAGTTTTTTTTTTCTTTTTCATGTTCTTTTGATCGTGCTCTCGTGTATTCTTGTTCCCTTTCCTTATTGACTGACACTCGTGTAGTAACAATAATTATTATCTGTCCATCTAAATCGTTTTAGATCTAATTGTT
Source organism: Gisinianus flammeolus (assembly GCA_034699125.1). NCBI lineage: Eukaryota > Metazoa > Arthropoda > Collembola > Symphypleona > Katiannidae > Gisinianus > Gisinianus flammeolus. The sequence goes on from JAIUND010000242.1 coordinate 69,692, forward strand.
AATAGTCACAGGGGAATGTGTGTGCAAGTCAAGTGAGTGGAGTGTGTGCTTTACTTTTGAACATTGTTTGCATTAATGATGTAGATTTGATTTGAAGACTAATTTATATTACGTAGACACTCAGACATTATATACGGGAACGATTCATTATTCGATTTTATATTTATTCTCTCTATTGATTTACACAATTTGCACAATCTCTCTCTCTCTCACTATTTTATACACACCGTCTATTTGATAATTAGATCAATTAAAATTACTCAATCAAATATTAATTACAGACTCTCTTTGATATTTATATGAACTACTTTCTGTCCGCACCTTTATTTTTCTTGATCTTGTTGTTATTGTTGTATTACGTTGGTGGCAAGTTTTTCCAAGTAATGGCTCTGTTAATGCTAATTGTAATTACTCTGTTACGCTCAGTTGAATATTATTGCTCACACACACACACACACACATATCCTTATAAAAATGAGCTTCTTTTTTAAAACATTCCGTACTCTTTCCTTGTATGTCTGCATTCATTCATTCATTAAGGCGGCGAAGAATTCATTGACTACGGACCCATATCAAATGATGATTCTGGTGTAACAATTACAAGGAAATTGTTTTTTTTTGTGTGTGAAGTATGCGTCTGTGATGTGATGGACTTTGAGATTTTTGAGGTATATGTGAGTTCGCCACACACAAACACAAACACACCGTCGTCCATCCACCACTCATAAACCTTTTGGCTCTAAATAATATATAATAAAGTTGGAGTAATTAGGGTACGAGACTTGAGTGAAATGAGAAAAACAGACTGTGTGTGTACTAATATACAGAGTACAGGCACAAAATGTATTGAAATGCAACGTATACATACATTGTAGAAACAGTAGATTATTTGTCTATATAAGATTTTTTAGAATTGAGAGTATTTAAAATGCACAACGAACTATCAGACATCAAATTCCCTTGAATATTCTCTACATTTGGAAGTAAAACAAAAAACGTATTACGAATTTTGATTTGTAATTACAATTACCTACGTGGACGTTGGACAGAGGAGACCTCAGCGGTAGTGGATTGATGGGAGGGAGGGAATTAGGAGAATGAAATGAATTGGAAATACGTTTACGTTACCTATATGAACAATGTTCATTGAACATAAAAGAAAGGGGGAAAGAGAGAAGAAAAGCAGTGAGGAGAGCATTGACAAATACAATTACAATTGTGAATGCGGTATATGGATGTTGATCAAATTAAAATAAAATGGGGAAAAATACTTACGCATTGACAATTGTTGACATGTGTGTGTGTGTTTGTGTCTGTAATACTGACTCTGTATGTGTATGACTCCCTTTTTTGCTTAGTGACAAGAAATGCGAGAGCGACAAAAAAAAATAAAAACAAACAAACAAACAAACAACCAACTGACCGACTGTATTGTATGAGTAAAAAAACGCATGTTGTTTCCACTTTTGTTTATGTTATGGCTGTTGATTGTGCTTGTTGTTTATTGACTGAAATATAATATAGGAAAAGGTAACGAGTGATCACAGCATGTGTGTGTTCTGTTCTGTGTCGGTGTTGACTATATGAGAGCAAGTGACAACATGTCAATTAATTTAATTCCTAATCTTAATTCCTAATAGAATGAATAAAATAATTGAAATTGAAATAATTTGAATTTGAAATCCATCGTTGTTTTCCGTCAACCGATATTTCCTCCATCCAAATAGGTATACATATTTACAAAAGAAAATGTACATATTAAAATATCGTATACAAAAAATGAATGTGTGTACCAATAGGAACGAGACCAATTCTGGTGGTATGGAGAACACTCGTCTCTGACCAAAAAGACAAAGACAAAGACGACGATGAAAAGGACAACCTCTTTACTTACCAGTCTTTTTCGTATGAGGGAGAATGAGAATATATATATATATATGTATAAAAATGATTTATTCATGTTTGGTCACATTGACCATTGACCATTTCCCACAGATATCTGATATGTTGATGAAAAATAACGAGTCAAAGAAGATCAGAAGGCTGCTGTGTTGACTGTGTGTGCTTGAAATGAACTGTATATATGTAGTACTCTACACTGTGTATTGTGGTTGAATTGTTAATTTTGTTTGAGGATATCTCAAAAGAGAGACTAATAGCTCGTAGCAAAATATTATGATAATGATAACAACTCTGAATCTGTATCTGTCTCTGTCTGAAGAAATCAAAAGTTGTTCAAATGAAAATGAATGAATACTACTACATATTACACACTCTGCATTGCCTATTATGCACTCATTGTCTGATAAATATATTTTATCATTATTATATGTTGAGGTTAAGGAGCTTTTGTATCATAAGTCGTCTCTCTATACCTTTTCCGACAGTCAATAACAATAAAAGTTGGTTGGATATTTATTATATATTGACATGGTATTTGTCTATATCTCTATATACTATTTTGGATATTAAAGCTATATAGTTATATACATATCAAATGATAGAGACTGAGGCGAGGGAAATGAAATACAAAAAATATTATTCTCATTGCATTTTAATTGTCTAAATGTAGAGATGGAAAAAATGTAAAATGTATTTTATATATTGTACAATATACATCTGCAGTTTTTGAGGTGCGTGGTGGTGGCGTTGTACACGCTACATCAATTCACACACAAAACTCTAACCCAATAAAATTCACATTGTGGTCAATATAATTTACATGCACTGTATACGCGTCCAGTACAATATGAATCACTTTCAAAACGGGGTCGAAAATCTTAATATGATTCCTTTTGCTGCACCTCCACAGTCTCAAAAAAACTTGTTTCCATTAATTCTACAATTAACCATACACACACACACACACACACACACACACACACACAAATACTACTGTGAAGTGGAGTAGACATCGCATGAGCACATACATGGAAAGATGCAAATTGTCAAGTAAGTAAGGCCATACATCAGATGTATATAGATAAAATAAGTTTCTCAGCATTTTTAATACGATCGACTACTATCCGTACATTTCCCTGTCAACCACTGTCTTAAACCGCAATGGCGAAGGTGGAAATTGACTAAATTAGCATTTTTATGGATTTACTTTCTTGGTACATCGAATTGGATTGTTTTATAGATTGTAGAATATTTTTCAAAGGGGCAATTTCTTGTGTAAAGAGAGAGAGAGTGAGAGAAGAGAGAGAGTGAGAGAAGAGAGAGAGAAGAGAGAGAGAGAGAATGGAAGCGTGAGGTAATCCGGTTAATATGAGGAATAATATATTATGAATCACCAGGATGATAATCAACTCAATTATTATTATATGGCATAAAAGTGTTGGAAAGTTGTGATGGATAACGTATATGAAACAAGTACCGAAAGACATATTGATTACCTCTCCACCGACAACAAATTCAAATTCAATTTCTCATGATTTAGATTTACAAGGAGTCGAAAAGGTAATAATTACCAATAATGCTTTCAACTTCAAGTGAAAAATTTGAGAGTATCACCTTTAAAAAATTCCTTGTTTTTTTAGGTTTGGTTCTATAATCTGTAATCCATAATATTTCAAACACTTTTAGTCACTCAAATTCATTACTTTCCCCCGTGTGTCTCAACTTACACACCACACGCATATAGGCACACACGCTTTGGTATTTTTCAGTACTGTGCTCACCGATCTTTATTTATCGATATTTATCGACCCATCCTATATTTTCTTGCCATTTTCTCTCTCCTCTGTCCTACCTTCATCCTTTTTTTTTCTTGTTGGTGTTTTAATATTAGTTCATAAAATACAAAAAAAAAAAAAAACACTCCTCATTCTATATCACTCTACTATTTTTCTTGTTCTTTCAACATTATATATGTGTGTGTGTGTGTGTGTGTGTCACACCATCGCACTTTGAAACTCTCTATACAGTGTGTGTATGTGTGAGCAAGTATAGACAGACAAGTGAGAAATTCCGCATGGAATTACGTATGAATGTTTTGCATCTTTTGAGGATATTGCCGACAAGTTGGAAATTTTCTACTCCCTCTAATAATTATCATCCTGATTACACAGTTTTAATGTTTAATCGTCTCAGCGCACGAACTAATTACCAACAAAAAAAACCAAAACTCATTTCAATTTATCCTTCATTCCTCCCCCCGTCTCTCTTTCTCTTTCTCTCTCTCTCTCTTTCTCTATCTCGTTCATCCGTCATCATTTAACATTTACCATCATGAACAGAGTGTTGAGACTGTAGATATATATATGTATGCACAGGACAAATATCCAAGGAAATGATGAAGAGTATTTATCATTTCCAATACAAAATGTAAACATACATGTTACGTTTTATAGAATTTAATATTTAGTAGTACAAAGGCAGACGGTTTAATCAGTTTCAGAGTGAATCCATTTGATATGTCGAAAGTAATTTGAAATTCCTCTTGAAAAATAATCTTCTTTGGGTTGGAACTATTGACAGTAGTGTAATGTTTTTTTGTAAAGTAGAGATCTCTTCACTCTCTGTGATTAGACACGGTCAAACGGGACACGTTCATTTTTGCCTATGTCCGTCGTCCTCGCCCCCTCACTCAACAGACAAAAAGACTAAAAACTCGTCATTATCTCATCAAAGAGCTTTCGATTTCAGTAAAATTCTCTCTCTCTCTCTCTCTCTCTCTTAACATGTAGCGGAAGTTTTTTTCTTTCTTTCATCTTCCAATTCAAAGTTTTGTTGTTGTCGTTTTTTTTTTCTCGTAGTTACGTTTTGTAATTAATGGGATCATTAATAAGCGAGCCTATTCGAATCAAAATCACAATTTTTTCTCATTTAACATGTACATAGAGTCCACGCTCCAAACGTTTCATCATGACTCACTTGAGAGAATTAATTATTTATCTCTCCTTGTCTTTTTTGTCTCTCTCTCTCTCATCACACTTTTTAACCTCAAATATGTAATTAGGTATTTCATGGTGTTTCTTTTAATTATCACGTTTTACACATTATCCAAAGACAAGAAAAATTGTAATTATACCTTTTTGATCTCAAATATTTTCTGTTATAAATCAGATTCTGTCTATTTTTATATGTCGACACTTATCGTTAGTGAAGAAAGGTACACATAATTCAAATCACACATTCTTCATTTTATTGGACACACAAACACAAATACTTTGTGAGTCTCTCGCTCTCTGTCTGTCTGAACGTAATTCATTCTTGATAAAAAAACAACAATGAGTCTCTGTGTGCGCGTAGTAGTAAATATCATATTTCATCCAAATTTCTTTCAAATACCATTAACTGTTATCTATATACACTTTCAAAATAATTTGACCAACGTAATTATAGCATACAAGAGACGAACTTGTAAAAAATGTCTGGCCACAAAGAGAGACTCATAATAGTAGTAGACAAAAAGCAATAATAGTTTACAGTGTTTACATCGCGTATATGTACCATTTTATTTTATTGATTATTGATGGTTCTTGTGCTCAAAAACTCAAAGTCAAATCGATAAACCCAAATCAAAAATAGTGTGTATAGATGTATCAAAAAAACATTTCGTTACAATGATGATGATGATGATGATACTAAAACCATTGACTTCACATGTAAAATTGTAACTCATCTCTCTTTCGTTCGTATATATTACAGATATATACAGCCAAGATAAAAATTAATGAATTTCAATTCAAAATCAATATGCACAGCCAAAACAATGGTGGAAAAAAGAATTGCCAAAAAGGAAATTAGAATTGACGGTATACACCGAGACAAAATATTCACTATGCCCACAAAACAACATGTAAATTCTCTGTACATAAAGTATAATGGTTAATTGTGATTAGAAACAACAATGTAATGTGTGTGTATGCGAGTGTGTGTGAGAGAGTAGAAAGATTATAATGAAGAACAAGCCGTAAATACTTATGAGCTTGTCATTCGAATAATCGAATAATCGAATAATCCTCAAACCTCAGATTTCATGTCAATATAACAGAGAATCATAGTTAGGATTTCCCTCTCGTTAAAAGTCTCATAGACTAAAGGCCAAATATCCATACGAAATGTGAACAATGTAAAATGTAAACTGAGTAGTAGTAGTCTACTCTATACAGCCACCTTTTTTGTATGTACTGCTCTCTTCTCATCCTCAACTATATATGGATTTGAGTTTAGGCATGGGGTGCATAAGTAATTTTAATAATAATAATAATAATTTTAAATTCATTTCAACTTGAACCAAAGTTAATATTGATATTCAATCTTGTATAATGTAATATTGCGAAATGGAGACTACACACATTCAGTATACATAATTGAAAAAAAAAAAAAAAAAACAAGAGTTCCAAGTCGCAAGTTGCAATAGACAATATACGATGAAATGGTAACGGTAATTTTGTAGTCATGATTTGAATGCACGACAGATATTATTATTTGACGTATTTCTATGTCAATAGTCAATACAAAAATTAATAATCTTAATACACAATAAAAGCACGCACATATACACTGGGGGGGGGGGGGGATTGAAATGAATTGAAAGGAAAACTTTTGTGATGATCTTGAATAATTAAATCCATTAAAAAATTATCATTTTTCATTATTTATATAGTGTGTGTGTGTGTGTGTGTGACTCTCTCGTCAGTGTTTCTCTTGTGGGGTCTCTTTTCCTCGGTGACTGAAGATGTGCATATTACGTACTGAAGAAGATTGAGGAAATGAGAGAGAGAGAGAGGAAGAGAAGAACAAGGATAAGTAGTAGAGACGTGCGTAGGGTTTAGACATTTATTTTATTTATGGAACGTGACGTCCATCGTCCATGAAATGAATTTAATAACTTTTTTAATTTTTTATTTATTTAATAATACAATCAAACAATATTATTATGATGATGATACTTGTTGTAGTTGTCTAGTTGTTTTACAAGAGAAATGTAAACAAAGTAAATAAAGTGCCTACCTAAACTTTTGTTTGTATATTTGTATACTTGTACTTGTAAAAGCTATTAAAAATGTACAAGAAGAAATACTAATAATAAAAGTTATTATGTGCCCAAAGGTCCAGAAATCAAAAAATGTTCATACATCTTCTTTGAATCGAACCATTTGTTTTTGATTTTTTTGTGTGTGTGATGCATACACAGGTAAATCACAAGCATAAATAATTACAAATGACTAAATTAAACTTGCCCTCCTCTCAAAGTCATACAAAATCTTCAGTATTTCATACACAAAAAGTGATGACACTGAAAAAAAAACAGCATTGTCCGTGTGTACCTATATGCGGAGTTCAATATAATGAGTATTAATATTAAAACGTATATATGTTAAATATGTACAATGCATTGTAATTGTCTATGTGGACACACACATTAAACTATTAACCATTATTATGAGAGTGAACAGTGGAAAAACAAATACGATATATACACGATGAAGGGAAACATCGTGCTTCTCGACAGTCGACAAAGTCGTGAAGATTTTCTCAAAACTTTAATTTGAATTCTTCTAGATCCTCATGATCTTTCCTCACATACAATTTGATAGTGTTTTAACGTTTCACACAGACACAATTTTTTCAATATTTTATTATTATTTGTTTTCCTCGCACTCATTCTCTTTGTATACCCCACAACACTCACTGTATTTTTGTGTGCATATGTTTAATAAACATTGTTTATTTATTTACCTTTCTCATGTTTTTGTCTTGTCTTTAACCTATAGTATATGTACGATACAACGAGAAAAAATAAATGGATGAAGACTAATATGAATTTGTATGCATATTTAGGCGATATTTTCTCTCACTCACAAAAAAAAACTCTGAGTCAGATTACAAGAAAGTGAGCCGGTAGTTTTAAGTTTATATGTTGCTTTGTTACGGTATGGTTAGCTTTAGCTGCCAGTGTACAACGAATTTCAGAGAGAGAGAGAGAATTCTTGGGATCAATTCATCATTTCAACGCGGAGCGAGAAAGAGAGAAAGAGAGAGAAGATTCACGAATTACTTTAACGCTCATCATGGTTAAACTTTTTTAATTTTTCGTGTCTGATTTTCACGCACTGTAATCATCAGAGTATCCGCCTTGATCGTGCAAACTACCAAGGCCTTGTGGCTTGACTTGTCTACTTTTTTTTGTCTTGTTTACCTATACATATACTTCTGCTTTTTAAATTCCTACTTAGACTGTGAGGCCGGGTCTTGGACTTATCGTTAGGAAATATATATATATTTTTCATCATTGTAGATTAGATGCTTGTGCTAACTAATTTTTATCGTATATATGGGTTTTTCAAAGGTGGGCAGAGACGCGTCTCACAAGTCAATATATCAACTATCATTATTTATAAATGGTTTACTACCCCATAACGTTATTAGATGTAACCTTAACCACAATTTCCAATATTATATGCTAATCATTAATAATGTTAGCTCGGATCAAATATGTAATATAGACTAAGGTTTATTTAGAATTGTAATTATAATATCGAAATTGGGAAATGATGAATGAACGATTAATCCCTGAGACTCTTTGTTTTAGGATGTCGCAAGAGGAAGCCCCCCACAACTTTTCTTCGTTCTTCCTCTCAATAATCGCTGTGCCCGTCAAATTAGTCTTGTAATTCCTAATTTACTTTCTTTGTAAGACATGCTTGATCAATGTTCAAAATAAACACATTGAACATGTAAACAAAAAATAAAAAAAAACCTTACTATCACATCACGGAAGATAACTAAAATACAATTTGTACAGGGAACTGTTGAAATGCGACGTCCTTAATTTACTTAATTTACTACGATACATTTAAGTACAAAGTATGTCTTTGGAGACCTTTACTTGGGTTGATTTAGTTAGTTATGGTTTATGGCTTATCATGTTCGGGCGTAAAAGGATTCTACAATATGATTCCCACATTGTTGTACATATAATTCGTTGTAATTTGGAAGAAAACGTAATTCATAATTTGCAATTTGCACACCAAGTAATCAAAAGTGAGAGAGTCCGCGTGTGGTGCGCGTTCTGTATATGTTTATGTATAAAAATGTGTATGCATATACATTCTATTTTCCATTTAGTATTCAGAATATGGTAAAACATAATGATTCTTTTTGTCAAATTCCCTAATTTCAGATTCGTGTGCATGTACAAGAAAAAAATTAGTGATTTTGTTTTTTTGTGAAACGAAAAACGAATAAGGATGAAAATGAAAAAGTCTCAATGACTGATGACTGCATTGTTTTGACTATAAATTTTCTGGATTTTGAATGTGAAGAAAGAAAAAAGTGGGCACAAAACAAAGCAAAAAAAAAAAAGTTTTAAGCGTGAATCAAATTAAAAATAACGAGCAATCTTCTAAGTACATATCCATATTTTACTATTCCGTGTCTTCTATATTTTATTTTGTATCGTAATTACAGCAATGGTCGGTCAATAGCAAATACTTATACAAAAGCATTCCCACTTCCCTGGTTATATATAGTCTAGTCTCTATTCATCTGTTTAATTTAAATCTCAATTGTGGCCCTGGCCAAAAAGTACAGATAGAAACAAAACAAAAAAAAAATTTGTTAAAATGTCTTATGGGAAAATGTCTATAAAAATCACCAGACTTTGTACAGGCGTTTGTCAATTAAAGAAAACCCTCATAAGATGAAGATGGTGTGCGTCCTTGGAAAAAATTGAATAAAACCTCAACCAAGTTAAATTAACTCCCAGGTGAAAAACAAAAAATGTACCTATAAAATCTTCTCCTTGAGCCGAACCAACCTGAACCATGCAATATATCGCGTACAAAACAAAAGGGAACCATATACATCTGTATATATTTTCATGAACGTATGATGTGTGTGTGTGTGTGTGTATGTTTTTAGAATCCAAAGACGAGACTAAATTTAAGGCAAGGAAATTATCATGGGAATATCGTACACGGATACACACACACACACACACACACATGATTTGACTTTTTTTGTTTGTGGGCTTGGGCTTTTTTTTTTGCAAACTCAAAAACTATATATGACAGCCGTTGTTGGTTTCTTTTTCATCTTCTGCTCCCTCGTTAATTGCATATTACATGGTTCATCTTCATTTTTGTCTTTTACGTAAGGATCTAACAAGTAGATGAACGACAGGAGAAAAAGGATGTTGAGATGGGGAAGATGGAAGGTATACAAACATGCATATGAATAATGAATAATAATTTTATTGACAAAAAAAAAAAATTGTCTGACCGAAATAAAACATTATGGATAGGAAAAATATAGCATGTTGAACAGAGACAGGGGGACAAAGGAAAAGAAGAGGATTTGCATGTGTAACTCTGCATATGTCTGATTATACAGAAGAAAAGATGACAGATTTTCCTCAAGCATGAGTGTTTTTTTTTGAGGGGAAATGAAGCATTTTGTATTTCATATAGCTTTAGGAAATTCTAGTGAAAAACTTTGTGGAATTATTTATGAATGCACAAAATATGTATATTTATAATAAGAGAGAAGAGTAGACAGAGTGTGTGTACATTATTATTATTATTATTATATATTTTGCAAAAGGGGCAAAAAACACACGAAACATGAAACAAGTGTTGAGGATTTAAAGGATCGGCATTTTGTCTGGTGGTCGATCTGTATGTTTGTGTGTGTGCATCCTTCTTTTTTCCCTAGATTAAGTATTTGCGAAAAACAATTTTGTCGTTTCCTCCCCAAAGCTGATTTTTTATATACAAAATCCTCATAAAATTTATTTATTCATTTTCAATGCCTCTTCTATATTATTTTCAAGTCGTTTATTCCCAGATGTCTTATGTGTGTACCTTTTTGTGTATGCGGAACATGTGTAACTTGATCCTCTGGTACTCGAAAGATGAAAGATGAAAGATGAGACAGAGAGACAGCGAGAGAACGATGGATGGATGGAAAAAGAAGAAGAAGAAGAATCGACCAACAAGATTTTTTTTCCGTAAAAACTAACAACGATATCAACTTGTACGCACTTGTAGTACATATAATGCCTTGTCGTAATTTCAAGTGGCGTTAAACTTGTTAAGTTTCTTTATATTGAAAACAATAAGAGATTTAGAAAGTTATCTATGTGTTCACAAGTTTTTTGAGAGTTTTTTGACAGGAGACGCCGAAAAAATTTACTTTTGGGGCTGTTCAAATAAAAGTTTCGTATATATGTAATTTACACATGCACACACAAACACTTTCAATTTCCATTTGAAAAAATTATGACGACAGTGACAGTTTTTGTTCCATTGATTCGTTATAATTTGTAGCTTGAAAAGTTTGTACAGAGTGCATCAAAGCATTTATTAGTGTTATCATTATCCTAGTTTTTCCATGTTGATGTTGATATGATGAAAAAATGTAAAGAAAAAGGGGGAGATGAATTCTATCAATTCTTATTATGCGTAAAAACGAAACTATTCAACATTATTTAATGATCATTTTTACAAAATCTTCATTCATTCAAGCATTCCTCTCGTATATAGACAGACGGAATATACATATGCTTTTCTTGATAATTTATAGTAATAATCTTGATTGAATTTACTGGGAATTACTCATAAAAACACCCAAAGCTTGTTGAGTTCGGCATTCAAAGCTTATTTGGATTTGTGGACTTTGGAATAATTGTGAGTGGAAGGCGATTGTGTGTAAAGTGATTCGAAAGAACGTGTTACTAAATTTACATTAATTTAGTTGCACCAACATAATAGGAACAAAATATATACAAAATGAGAGGTGATACTTTTTTTCTTCTTCTCAAATGTGATGAATCTTATACACAAGCTACAAACACACTTTGCTCACGCAATTTCAATGAGATTCACACACAAATATCATAAATTTAGCTTCAAACTCCCATTAGTACGAGTTTTCGCAATCTCCAATACGACCAATGTGTAACTATATAAGTTTTGTTCCTATTGAAAATTGAAATCCCAATGCTAAAATTATTATGCGTAAGAAAAGCTTCAAGTCGAATACAAACTCTGTTTATGTATCTGTAAGCATTCACTCACATCTCGTTCTACTTATAAATTCACTCATTATACTTTCAGCCTTTCAACATTACGAACGAAGGCTATGCTAACTGATTATTTCAGTGCACATACAACACATTCTATGCTTTTAATTCATGTACATGAAGTTTTTTCAATAAAAATATTGAGGATTGCGGATATATTTATATGGCAGTGATAGTAAAAAAAGGAATTTATAGCACTGGCATTTAGTATTATTTGTTTCATTAGTATATCTAATTTTTTACTTTTTGTATACAAAATATGTTTAGTAAAATGATTTTTAATAAGTTATATATTTCACTGTGAATCTTGAGAGTTTCAAGTCTGCAGGCTCTTTTTTAAGAGTATTCAAATCTTTCTGTTCTTTTGTGTTGATTTATTTCAAAGATTCATTTTTATTACTCTTTTGTGTTTATTTGTCGTGTGTGTCTTCAATAAATTTCCTGAGGGAGTTGAATTGAATTGAATAAAGTGAGGGTGTATGAGAATATTCATCCTATATGCAGATATTATATGCAAATGGATTTTTTTTTCATATTTTATATGAGAGAGGAAAAAGAGGAAAGAGATTCCAACTTAAATTGGACTTTTTACACATAGTATATAGTATGAATTTACTCAATTTGCAATCATACGCACTATGCGTGTGTGTGCAAGATCGTTTTGCAAAAGAAAAAATCCAAACTAAAAAAGCTTCGAATATGTTAAGTCTAAGGTGTAACATAACAATATTGCGTAAACAATTCAAGAATTATTTACATTGCATGAAGTTCAAGTATTTGTCTGTGCATATAGTATTGCCAATTTTCTCTCATTACCTATATACATTGAGCATATTTCCTATCATTCCGAATTTCTCCATACTTCAATTTTCAACATGGGAAATTAATGAAATGTTTCTGTTACACAAAAGTCTTTTCTTGAGGCTGTATTATGTGTGTGTTTTAAATCTCTTCCCATAATCTTACTTTTATATGGGCAATTTCTTTAAAGAAGAGAAAAGGATTTTTTGTTTTCATCACAAATTATGAAAAGTACTAGGGATTTAGAAACGTTTCTGAGATGTACATTTGATATCCTGTACCAAAAAGAACTGATCAATTAAGACCTAGACAGATAGCCAAACTCACAATAAATGATTTAATACAATTTTTTACATGGTCTATACAGAGTATTATGAGCTTCTCCGTTTTGGTTGTCAAGTTCAGATCAACAAACTTTTTTTTTTCTTTGCAGTTAAAGTTAATGACGTGAGATGAGCTTGCACTTTTCAGTCCTCAACCATAACAATCTTTAATCATTTAAACATGAATAACACAGACTTTTCCTTTATATTTTAGGAGTTGACTCTCGTTAAGGAGAAACAAAGGTATTTTAATATTTTTGTGGTGAAAAAGGAATAACAACTAGACAAACTCCATAGTCAAAGTCGTCTCATCAGTGAAAATAGAGAGAGAGAGAAAGAAATCCCACACGGAATACAAAAATTTCAAGTCAAAGGCTAATTTAACATTACAGTTTGGTGTACTATATTTTTAATAAAGCTCTCTATCATTCATTTTGATTTTGATAACGAGAAAATGAGGATGATGACAATGCAAGGAATCCTAATAAATTTGGATTTGTTTTTCATTTTTCTTAAACCAAAATACATATACCATTTAGTGTATTGTATAGTAATCAGAGAGATACTACTCAAAGATTGAGAATTTTCTTGAACAATCAAGAGTACAAGTTTCGGCCATTACAAGTGCCATTGCGATTGTATAGCCAGTGACCGCACAATTTCTCACGAGAATCCTTTCAAGTTGAAGCCGAGATTTTTATATTCGGCTCTCGTGTGCATTGCTTTTGTTGTACACACTTTAGACTTGAGCCACCACTTTTGAAATAACTATGTATAGGTACTGTTGGCATATACACAGGGAGGAAGAGAGAGAGAGAGAGATGGAGAGAAAGAAGGCATAGGTAAAATTTGAAAGTTTTACAAGTAGAATAAATGCTTAGTGAGTCTAACGCTTTATTTATAGGTAAGTAGTTCAACATCAAACATCACCACAGTATCTGTACAGAAACGTACAGTCCAAGTGTGCGAACGATAAACGAACCTTCCCAAAATATACGTGTGTGTTTGTGTTTGTGTGTAACAACCGCATATGAGTTTATGTACATTCGCATCTGTGTATTGTGTATATGCACACAGTGAGAAAAGTTGTTTTCATTCTCTATGTTGGTATACTGGGGAAGCAGCTGGCAGTTAAAATAATACATGAGAGATGAGAGAGCAATAATAATAATAGGAAAGCCACGTCAACAGTCATCACACAGACTATATAGTACATAGCATCCACAACACAGCGAGAGAGGAGGAAAAGATACAGCCGGACAAGGAAGACATAAGTCATCATATGAGAGGCACATTTTCTTTGTACTCTATGCATAATTTATGGTTTTTGATTTTTTGATCCTGTTATGTCGTCCTGTCTTCTTATTGTCAGTTATTGTAAATTAAAGTGATAAGAAATGAAGAGAGAGAGAAAAAAAAATCAAAAAGAAGATACATGGCTGATAGCCGTTATCAAAAACAGAGTGCGTTTAATTTCCACTCGATGTGTGTGAGTGTGTTTAATGTGTGTAAATGAGTGTAAATGAGTGTAAAGGAATAAATTCAATTTGTATAGAATGGGGAAATGGAAAAGTCAGAATTAAGAAGAATAGTACTCAGCTCAGCTCAGGAATAAATGATGAAGGTAAAAGGAGTTTCATTGTATATAGGTACACCATTAGCTATTATTAATATTATGTTATTGTTGAACTGCTCAGTGTTCTAATACTTTTAATATAACCTCATTAGGCATTATCAAAAAAGGTGTTCTCTCACACAAGTACATAAAGAATTATGCAATTCAATGACATTTTTGTTTCGCGAGACACCATGATGCGTGTGTATTCCAGTTATTTTACTGAAAATTTAAACTGAAAGTCTTTATACAATCATTTCTTTACCTTGAACTAGTTCGTATATATTGTAGGGACACGTTCACAAGCAAAACCAACTCAATTATTTCAGTCAAAACTCTATTTTCATTCCCCCCATTAATAAGGACAAAAGATTGAGGGAAACTATCATTATTACTTTATTACTACTTTTATTTTTTAAGCACTCACAATAACTAAACATGATGCTTAAATGCATATATATGCAATTGCTATTTGTTCCTGTGATGAAGGGTTTTCAGTTTTCATGCTCTCAAATCACGGAAGAAATTCTTTTACTTTTTGTTTTTTTAGGGGCCACTTGATTTCATTGTCGAGCATTCGTCATTTCAATTTCAATTTCAATTGTGAGCATTCTAAATGGTTAAAATATAGGAAAATACCCTTTTAATCTTATTATCTCCTGGTTATTTTCAGTATAATTCAGGGTATAAATAATAAATATGCACTAAGTGGTAAAATATAGACATGAAAAAGGACAAACAATGTGTGGGTACGAAGGCAGTTTAGCGGAATAAAGCTATAACAATCATAACTATTAATTACATGAAAACGACTCTAATTACCTTACATTTTTTTGCAGGTATGTACTCACATTTACACTCAAAATCTAAAACACCATGAATTTTCGTGAAAAAAAGAAGGAAAATGATTACTGATTTGTTCTTTACCATTATTTCGCTAAACATAAACATTAAATTTGGTCTTGTATATTCATATTTTGAGACCTGTCTTGTTAGTGCAAGTACAATATTTACATATAAAAAACTGTAGAACTCTATATACTGGAAACAGAAAGTTGATGAAGGCTTATACTTACTCCTCTCGTCATCAAATCTCTCTCTCTCGCATCATACAATAAAACTCTGTACACACGAGTAGCCCCATCATAGCATGACTTTAAATGGTAAATCGTATGCAATTCTTTGAAGCCGTCCGAAAAGTCACTACTTAATAGAAAAATTGATCTAACAAGCAGAGAGAGGATTTCAAGTATAGCACCATATCGTTTTCACTGTACTTTTACTGTAAACTTTTCAGAATGAATTTGAAAGCAATTTGGGAATTGAAAAATGACAAACAATGTTTTTCTCTTCTTTTGCTCACTATACTTTTGCATTTCTGCATTGGAAATTGAAAAATCTTAAGGATGATTTGAAGTTATACATTTTAAAGTATATTTTGAGTTGCGTACATAGCTATCTGTAATCCATTCCGACTGTAATATATCAAAAGTGAACAGTTTACAAGCACATAGCTAATTTAAATTGTTTCACGCAGTATGTTTATACAAATTGGGAATGGTATAGTTGTTGGATTAGCTTTTTAGTAAGCTTTGACAATAATGTGAAACCTGTACGTAGATTTTGGAATGACAGCTTTTATGGCTTTTACATATACATATACATATACATATACATATACATATACATATTTGCATATGTATGTATTATTGTATGCAATACCTACAGTTAGCCAGGGCTGCTGTGTTGATTGTGAGTATGTATGTCTCTTCGTTTATGCATATATTAAGCTGTCTGAATTGAACAAATGGCTTCCAATCCTCCGTGTATTTATATGTATTTATGAATGAAAAGGAAATCTTTTTAAAAACCAAATTCTCGTAGTATACTTGTTACACCATACAAACAATCAGACTCACTTTTTCTTCATACATATATATATATATGAAATATGTAGTGAGCAAGTGCGGCGCGGTTTGCATAAAGAAAGTGTCAATAGTATCAACTTGAACAACGAATCCCTAGTTAAGGAGATTAATCATAGCTGTTCTATAGAGCTATAGAGAGAACATCTGTGTACGTGTATATCGTTTTTTGCTATACAATAGACATACTTACACACTTATTCCGAAGAGAAATAAGTCGATTTAGATTATAAATCATTTGAAATTCCACAGAACTATATATATTGTATCGTAAGTAGTATGTTGTATTTTGAACGGAAGGGAAACATGTGTGTTGATGGAGTATACAAAAAAGAGTCGATTTGATCGAGTATACCATCAATTTCAATACACTCTCGACCTGATGAGTGTAAATCAGCAAATCAGAAGCACACAAAAATAAAGAAATATATATGCATGTGGATAGGAAAACACTCAAGGCTTTAGTCTCATTTCAATATACAGATCTAGATATTCCAATTAAAATGATATCGTGTCTCTCTCTCTCTCTCTCTCTCTCTCACTACCACACTCATCATCGTCATATTCCAATCGATTAAATTAGTTTAGTAGCTCATGTAAATCGAATAATCATAAAAATATGGGCAATGGTTATTATAATAATACAATAATAGTGAAAACCTGATTTCTTGATACAAATAAAATATATCTGTACAATATAAATAATAATAATGCTCCTTTGTTTTTTTCACTTTCAAATCTCAAACTCGAATAAAAAGTGAATACGAATTGACTTTTAACCTCATCACACAGAAAAAGATGATTCACACAGAGAGGAGCATCTCTCCTCACACATTTGTACACCCATTAAAACTTCATCTCATCCCTCGTACATCTTCATATATGTGTGATTAGTCATTGTGAGTTTGTAAAATCGGAAACAAGCAATAGTAATAATAATAATAATAATAGTGTACAGAGAGATATATGGAATATCCGCAATATGTACATACATATAAAGAACGTGTTCATGTAACTTTTGTTTTGTTTGTTGTTATTTGGCTTTTGCTCGCGCACCACACACACACATAGTTGACTTCTTGGCTCAAATTCTTGTATTTTCATTCACCTTTGCCACGTAGAAAATATATGTATGTGTGTGTATGGATAGCTGACCTTTAAAAAGATAATTTTTTTTATTGATAAATAACTATAGGTGAAATGTGAAACGGGAATATGCTATATCAAAGGACGACGCACGTTGGAAATCTTTCAATTTTCCACCACACGGATATGTAAAAAATGAGGCGTTTAAGTGGCTTGTTTTTTCTATTAGCCTTGATCTTGTGTGGCATTTTTTTTGTCTTTGGGATTTTTTGCACACAACAAACTAAAATGCAAGTTTATGGAGGTTCTTCTTTTTAAAAAGCATTGCTTTCAAGATGACACTATATATTCGAATTCGATCAAATTGAGTTCAGTTTCAATGAAGGCCTGATGAAAAGTCGATGATCTTATTGCATGTTATGTTATTTTCCCTTCTCGATGAATGACGGGGAAAATTCCATTTGCACTTTTACTTTTTAATTATATATCCACTTGGTCAGGGATTTCTATCAATTCGATAAATATGATACTAAACAATTTGATCTTTTTTTACGTTATTTCCTATCTATAGGTAATGGTAAAATATGAAATATGGAAGCGGAAATGAATACAATTGCTATATCTGATGTGAAGCTAAATATGTTTTTATATATATAGAAAGTAAAGCTGATTGAACGTCATGTATAGGAATAAAAGAGTTGAAAGCGAGAGGGAAAATGAATGGAATATAAACAAATATGCTTACTTGTTGCGTGGACCGTTATTATTTTGGTTTTGATTAAAGTTGCTATTGTCATTGCTGGAGAAGTCCTTATTGTAATTGGCATTACCATAATGCGATGGTTGGGCACTACTATTATGATTGGTCACATAATTATTACTCGAACTGGTCGAGAAAGAATTGGAGAAAGATTGAGATTGAGAATTAGAGACGGACACAAGAGGTGTGGTGGCTGTACTCGAGGAAATATCCATTCTCGATCTGACATGGGATCCCGTCAAATTGGATCGATCTGTCAAATTATGATTGGAATTATCTACACCGTTCACGGTATTTTGTACTTGAGCGGATGATAGTAGTAAAACCACTAATAGTCCTTTGAACGTCATTTTGCATTCAGTTATTTTGTGTGTGTTTGTATATTAATTATGTATCTTTTCACTCGTAACAGTTTATAATTTTTTGTTAGAGTACCCTAATATAGTACAAAACCAAGTCTTTTTTTTTTGAACCAAACGGAACACACACGTTTAATTATTTAAAAAAACTCAATCACTTGCAGTCCATTGATATATTGTCCTTAATCCTAAAAAAATATAGTATTCAAAATTCAAAGTTGAGAATTGATTTGTTCACCATAAACATTCAAGTCGGTAGTACAGAGATATCGATGAAAATCCATGAAAATGAAAATCACTTTTCCTCATAGCTATAAAGCTAAGAAACTAAAACGAAGCACTTTTTTTAATGTATTAAATACGCGTTGTCTGTCTATATTGAAACGAAAGTCCAAACAAGTTTCCTTTTCACAACAAATAATAATGTCCGTATAAACTTGTTAAAAAAAACAAGATCAAGAATTTTGATTTTTTTTTGATACTCTCAGTATCCAGAACTCCAGAAGAGTAACTGGGAGACGAGCAGGTGCAAGTCACGATGCCTTAAAAAAAGTACACACATCAATCCACACACACATACAAAAAGCAGAGTAGTCACTTATTGTTAGTTTAGTTCACACACATGTATGCATGTATATACGTTTCATTACAGTCTATGATGTTCCAGAGTCCAAAAAAATCACCGTTGATACACTTTGCACACATGTGCTTTTTCATTGAAGTAAACAAATCACCATGTAAAGTTTTTGTTTTCCTCACAATGTTTTAGTTTGAGGAAAGATGAGCACTTTTGAGTCTCCTCTCCGATGCCTTGTAATTAATTTCAGTTTTAATCACTCACTAAATAGTATTTAGTAAATACATACAGTTGATGTAGGAAGTATTATGAAGTTCTGAGATGATGGATCATTGAAAAAAATAAAATATTATTTTATTTTATGAATAAAGAAAACACACACAAAAGAGAGGATAAGAACAAGTCGAATGGATGTGAAGAACGATCCGCACGGAGTTACAGTTACCGTGTGTAAAAGTGTATGTAACAAAAGTGAAATAAATGGTATACAGATAGATTGAAAGTCAGATCAAGAATGAAAATCTTTTTCAAGTTTCTTTTCGGTAGAGAGCCAAGGGGCTGCTGCTGTTGGGGTTGCACTGCTTTGAATGTATTGTTGCGATTGTATATGCACAAGGGATGGCTGTGTGTGCTTGCTCTTACTTTACTTACACTTACTCTTGCCGAGCTCGAGTGCATGTGGAAATTCTCTAATATATCGCAAGTTTCCCTCCATCATCATCATCATCCCCCAGCATTCATCAACACACACACAGCAGCAGAGAACCTCTCATTTATGTTATTATTATTACTTTTTATCATTAATAAGCAGAAAGAGCATGGATGGTAATATAAAATATTTGTACAATTATTGTAAACGTCCACTGTGTATAAGATACATATAGTATTTCATTTTGTGTGAATTGCAAATATGAGTGCGAATATGGATTGAGGAGCAAATACTGAACGAGTGGACGACGAGAGAAAAATAAAGTTCGGAATATAAAAAAAGGTTTACTCACAATCAGAGAGCTCCTATGGTTTTTTTAAGGATATGCGTTGAGAGTGCATAATAGGTTGTTGGTGCATACTCACACACACACACATACACATATCCATTTTGATAGTTTTGAGGATAACAGATCCAAGCAAGAGGTTACTATAGAGAGACATGAGAGATGATGGGGGTTCTTGATTACCAAATTGGATTAGCTGAAGTTCACACAAGTTGGTGTCATAGGTGATTACATGCATGGTGGTGGATGCATCAGAACAACTTGGTGTGCATATAGATGAAATTTAATTTTGAGCAGTGGTCCATTTTTTTCTCCTTTGGGTGCTACTGCTACTGCTGCTGGTAGACATTTGCAAAATATTCTCAAGTTGAGAATCTCAACGTCCTTTTACCTTTCTTTATCGGTCACTTGCTTGCTCTTATTGCTGTTTCTCATTTTGTCAGCTCTATACTCAGATCTAATCTACATCTATAGTGTAAATTCACATAGTATATGTCTGTATATTATATTATATTATACCAAGTGATACTGCAGAAATTTAAATTTGCAAATCTAAATTCTTACCTACTGTACTACAGATACCTACAATGAGTATATACTGTGGATGTGTGTGTGTGTGAGTGTCTTAGTAATCTCATGTGTCCACAGCACAATATGTACATCACACATTCATAAAATATTAAGTGTAGTACAAAAGTCAGAGATATATATCAAAACTAGATTACAAAGCAAACTTATTCATAACTCATACTCACACTCACACACCATCAATTGGCAAGACAAAACAAGGCGGAAATGAAATGAAAACTGAAAATGCTCAACGCAACTATTTGACAACTTTTTTTTTGTTTTTAGTACTATTATTATGATATTCCTGTGTTTTTTTCTCAATTTGTCAATTTTATTTTTTGTACATACCATTGTATTGCATACAATGATTGCTACAGTCAGGAACGCGTGTCAAAAGAGGACACATTTCGGAATGACAATTGTGGAATTGATGTAAAAAAAGAAGACCGTTTTTAGCTTTTCATAGGTGTAAAGCAGCGTATAGGGTATTTAAAGTTGCATCTTTCATGCATAGAAACTACTTACATGCAAGTTACAAGGTGAGTTTTGTTTTGGTACAAATTGTCCAGGATAAGCCTATAGTTTTTACATACCTAATTTCTTTAGAAAATTCACAATAAAATCATCGTTCTTCTCAGGACGCTCAAAATACTGAAAAATGCTATGAAATTTGCTAAGCAGTAAACATCAAAGCAGGGACATCTTGTTGCAGTTTTCCTATACAAGTTTGATTTTTTGAGGAGGGAAGTTTTCACTCTTTGAATTTTGCAACAATTGTCTTCACCTTAGAAAATCTTAGAAAATCTTTAGACGCAGTTTACCAGTTGAATTTAAGTACATGCGAAAAGGGCCTTGTATTGTCTACATGATGGACGGTGTGTCTATCCCTTGTCTGTCCTTGACAAGTCCAAGTGTCCAGACTGGTAAATACAAATACAAAACATATTCTACGCTGTCAAAGGCTGTTTATATAGCAGTAAAAAATATTTACGCTGGCAATTTAATCATTTGGAGTTTTTTTTCTAAAATAGTTTTTATGAAAGTTGGTTCATAACAATAGATGTTATTGTACTAAACTGAAACGTATAGAGGAACTGACTTAATTTGCAAGTATTAATATGAAGAGTTTGAAGAAATTCCTTCGGTTAACTTCGAATTGCATTTCCATCGATGACGATGCTCGCTGAGACGTCAAAAAGTAAGTGAATTAAGACTGGCTCATCTTGATTAACTATTAGGAAATTTAATTGTTATTCAACAAACAAAAGTATTATGCATACATACCTTCTTTCCACACTGCAATCTATGATGTGTTTATTTTTCACCGGTGAAAGTTGTCATGTTCCTGATAATATCTGTATATATTATGGTAGTAAATATATAAGGTATATTTTATAAAGTAATCACAATAATGATATGCGTTCTACAACTTAGTTTATATTTCATGTGTACATTATCTTTCCCCTACAGATTACTTGTCGCCAGTTGCTGCCAAAGATGACACATTGACATCACACCAGACGGTGTGGGGATAGAGCGAGCGTGAAACAACTGGTCAAGGTCAAGGGCTTCTTCAGTGTCCAAGTCACCACGGATTGTATAACGACACAAGTTTTCAATTGGTTTTCTATATGATCTGGATCGATTAAATTACTCCTTCCTTTACTCAAATCGTCAAATCACAAAACTGTACCGGGGAAAAAGAAGAAACCCAAAGTTCATTCTGCTGAAGATAAAAGACGACGATCTGATCATAAGAGATTACTTTATTTAGAATAAGAATAAGAATAAGAATTATTGCTGTTGTTAATGTTATAACTGCATCTGAAGTTGTTTATATATTTGCCAAACAAAGTTGAAATCATATTTGTCTTCTTTGGCTGTTTAGAGAATTTGGACTAATTGTAAAGGAATGATGCGCCATATACCATGTACAAATACAGAGGGTTTTGCAGTACTTTAGGACCACCTTTTCACGTACTACTCTGGACAGATCTTTCGTTTTACGGGCATATGATATCCATTGT